>BMAW01093498.1:0-36847 GCA_019974015.1 Nephila pilipes
TTTCTTGCGAGTATCACAAACATAAAGCCTTTCCTTGGTATGGATGCGCAAATGTGTTTTTAAATGACTCCTTTGAGTGAATTATTTCTTACAGAATTCACAAGTGTAAGAGGCTTCGTTTGTATGAAGAAGCAAGTGATCATTTAAGTGACCCCTTAGAGAAAATGGCTTATTACACATTTCGCAAACATAAGGCTTTTCTTTGGTGTGTATCCGTCAATGACGTCTAAACACACTACTGTCACTGCACGCGTAGTAGCAAATTTCACAAACATATGGCTTTTCTTTCGTATGAAAACGCATATGTGATTTCAAACCACTTCTAGTCGAAAATCCCTTTTGGCAAACGTCACAAACATAAGGTTTCTCTTTCGTGTGAGTACGTAAATGTACATTTAAGGAAGAATTTTGATAAAAAGCTCTTTTGCAAATAGAGCAAGGATATAATTTCTTATTTGACTGAATTAAGAAATGTCTGCTTAAATGAATATTTTGAGAAAAAGATTTGGAGCAAATTTTGCAAGTATGCACTCTCTGCCGTGCACGAATACATCGATGTCGTGTTAGTCTATGCATTGAACTTTTTGCATGCATCGCAAGTAAGAAATTTTTCGTTGAAATCAGTTGCTAAGTGCCTTTTTAAACCTTCCTTTAGAGAAAATGTCATTTGACAGAACTGACATTCATTCATTTTCTTGTCCGTTCTGATGAAGCATAAGCGATATCAGCAAAGACTTTTCACCTAAACTCTAATCACTAGACTTACAATGTTCAATAACTTTCACCAATATCCGTTAGTTTCATTTAAAGACTTAAGCGATTTGAAAACCGACGAGGAATCAGCATATAACTAATCGGCGGCATTCATTAGTAAGTGTATACTGATGAAATGTTTCAATCTAAGCATAAAACGAAATGAATTTAACACATACGTTACTTATCATACAATGACGTCATATGGTTTAATCAAACATTACACAAAATGCATCAGTGACATTTGTTTTTTGCACTCATGCAGAGGCTGTGTTTGACTTTGATGTACAAACAACATTGAGTTATAGTAGATAACTACATTTGATCAATATGTGAAATATATTTAAAAAGGAGTTAGATGTTGGTATAAAAAATTTATTAATGAAAATAATGTATACAGTCCTAAGAATAATGCATAGATAAAATGAACCTTTCCTTAAGGATATGTTGAAAGCGAAGGTAGCCGTTTTTTGGATATAACTTACAGGAGATATAAAAATGTAGAAAAATGGAAATTTTAAAATTTATTGTGGTCTTTTTTATTATATCAGGTACTATTTCTCTAAATTCTTCCATTGTTTTCTAAAGTTTTAGAAATTACCACCTTACCTAAATCACATCCGAATGCATGTATTTAAGTGCCTGGTTTAGAAAGTATTCATTTAAAACTTCTTAAAAGATAATTCAACACTATCAATCATTCATTGATAATTGTAATAAACACACGATTTGAAAATGTTAAAATTGCACCAAAAAGATATTGCTACCGAAAAATTATTTTTTTGATATGGCCATATCGATGTTTGCCTTCATGATGGAATTCAGAGGATTCGCGCCCGTTCCTAATGAAACAAATTATGCGGAAAAATTGTAATCAGTATTTTTTAGAATAAAACTTATATAAAATAAAATATATAAAAACATAATGTTTATTACTTATAGAGAAAATAAATGAAAAAAAATTCTCTAAATTCTAAAACACTCATTTTGGCCAATATACAATACAATTTACATGTACAAATTAATTTGTTACTATGTTTTGAAATAATTTTTAGGACAATAAATTAATTTGTTTAATATAATTTGTTCGCAACTTTAAATAACTCATACATTAGGTAAAAATATAACAATATATTAATGATGAAATTAAAAAGAATACTTTTTTGCTATTCTCGATACTGTATCATATGTAATTTTTGTGATATTTGATGATTAAATGTTTGTTAATGTCACTCATAGAAACAATGCTGATGCTATTATCGATCATGTTCATAATGTTGGAAAGGACACCTCAATCTCCTAGCTGTCATACCTCACCAACATACGGTCTTACAGCCTCGAAATTCTAAACGTACAGCATCCTGCTACATGGCAGTTTGCCTTGGGAAATACAGAATCCAACTCGAGACTGGAACGAAAAATATTTGCATACGAAATCAGGACCATAAATACTCAGCTGCCGCACACCAAATTTAATTAGAGAACCATATTTTTATACATATAAAAAGTTCGAAATGAAATTGATGCTAGTTTTCCAATACATTTGTATTTTCTTATAATAATCTATTTGAAAATTTGTTACATTTATCCTCCGAAAAACTATAATATTCATCACGGATACTTTTTAATGGAATTGGAAATCGATATCATTCCTCCGGATGAACATTTTCAGTTATCGATTCTGAAAAAAGTGTGATCACCTATGTAATGTAAGAAAATTACCTGGAGTTTGGAAGATGATTTTATTACGATATTTATAGTCGGAATGCAAGATTTGTTTCTTTAACATACTTAGCATGTGTACTCAATTACTACTTCATGCACTCAAAACCGATCGTTGAAAAGAAAATTTTTCCGCATGAAGTACACTGACTGATTTATGAATAAAAATTAACAAATCTTGAAATTCCCGTAAAAATAAATTTGACACATTAAGATATTTTTAGTATTGTATAAAAAATGTTATTATGTAAGGAGCTCTGAGAAAATGCTCTTTATTTTCAGTTCTTGATTGATCGTATTTAGAAGCAAAATTAGGGGTATGGGTGACAGAATTCGTAATTTAGAGCCTCGTTCAACTGACCAGGAGCGCTCTTCAGATAACAACTTGCTCACCAAACGTTATCGCCACTTGAATGAAGGTGGTGAAGTCTCGGGAAATTCAATGTGCATCAGCCCCGATACAGGCGATTCTTTTAAGACATCAGGCTTTGCACCCATGACTATTTTGAAAAAACGACGGCCTCAAGATCGATATCATGACATCTCAAATAAATGTAAGCCACGTATTCAACCGGAATGATAGTTGTATTAAGATGAAGCATTCAATTCAAAATAATTTTACGTTTAATTTTAACTTTTTTTTTAACAATTATTTGCGCACAATTTTTTTAAATGCGTAAGCTTTTGAAGGAAATAATCATTCACATATTTGCAGTTATAGCAAAAATTAATCAATATATTAATATAAATAATAAATTTTATCTGCATCTATGTATATAATGTATATTTAACCTTTTCATTGATATTTTATAGATGTCACGAAATAAAGTGTTGAAAAATTAAATATTTTTTTGAAAATACCAAAAACAAATTTCGATGGCCAAAATAAATTTAATAAAATGCTAAAAATAAATGTGAAATAGCTCTGTTATCAGACGTGTTAAATAATTCTTGTAACATATATTCTCATTTAAAAAAATAAACATTTCCCTTGATTTTCTTTCATAGGTTCATGAACAGACATTTTAATGTTATATCACAGTCAGAGTAATTAAGGAAGTTGAATATTTGAAATACATAACTAGAAAATTACATTTACACACAATTTGAAGAAAAAACAATGATTTCCGAAAACGTGGTGGCGATTTCACGAAAGGCATTGTTTCCGTCTTCATTCGAGTCCTGGTGTGATTGAAGACTTTTTGTATAGAGGGACAAATACAGGATAAATTTGTCGAGACGAAATGTCCTGACTTTGGAATGCTGTTACAGCTTTGAAAATAGGGTGTCTGCTCAGATGCCTAATTCGTCCCTTGACCGTGGTAAAAAATTAGTAGATATGTTGTCAATAACTTTCATGTCGCTTCTAAGTGCGACGTTAATAAAATTTACCAATAAAATTATTAAAAAAATCTTGACATAAAAGGGTGCGAATACTGTTAAATTCTAAGTGTCAAAGGAACAAAAAAAAAGTCTATATTTAAAAGGGAAATGTGTTAAAATATAACGCAACATAAAAGACAATTTAAGCAAAATTATTTTTTTTCGGCTTTTATTTCCAGTCATCAAGGGTTTTGTTGAGCTAAACAGCTTAAGTCTTCTCAGTAGTCTTCATTTTGTCAACATTTTGTTTCCTCGAAAGACTTTTTTTTTTGTAATCGAAACACACCTTTCGATTTCAGTTATGCTTCAATACTACAGGGTGATCAGTTTAAAAGAGTACTCGTTTGTTTTTACATTATCCATATCTATAATATATATAGCAAAACTTTCAACATCCTTACTTATTTAATAAGTCTTTATTTAAGGAGCGGGTATCGTTCCTTTTTTCACTTTCTGAATGCAAGAAAACTCGTTTTTCAAACATAAATTCACGTGAACATCATTAGTAATTTTTAATCCAGCTCTTCGCAAATGATTTGAGTAAATCGTTTGCTACGTTCAATGTTTTTATTTATTTATTTTTATTATGAAAGCTTATTTCGTAAGATTATAAATGGTAACCATAAAAATTGTCTGCATGAACTAATTCAGTGATTTTAATGATTTCTGGAGCGTACCTGAATATAATCCAATGATTTATTGCTTCACTGGAGATACAGGAAAGTTACTGCTGGTTTCACCAAGACGGAGCCACCCGATATACGTCAAACCTAGCAATGAAAGTGCTTAAATAATTCTTTGATGAACTTTTAATTTCAATAGGCCTCTGGCCGCCATGATCACGAGACCTCACCACGTTAGATTTTTTTTTGTGAGGATATCTCAAAGATAGGGATTTCCAGAGAATTCCTGGAAACATTTGTGAATTAAAACAAATCACAACTGAAGAAATCTCGTCAATAATCCAAAAATATTGCCAAATGTGTAAAAAAAAAATGGTTCGTCATGTTCATGTTTGTATTCATAATGGTGGAGAGATTTTTCAACATTTGCTGTAAGGAATGATAAGGTAAAGAATTTGAATTAAATTATGTTTTTCAAAAATAAAATTGTCACAGGAATTAGTAACATTGATGTCTCTGTTTGTGTTTTACCTCAAAGATAAATTTGTATCAGTCCAACAGTGTTAGAAAATGTCTCCCACACTTCAACAAGGTTCACAAAATCCTACTTTAGTGTTAGATTAGTTGCTACATCCGTCAGAGTTTAAGGTAATAAGAGAAACCGATGGATACTTTTTTAAATCGATGCAGTTTAACATCGAAAAAAATATTAATGGTGTAACAACAACTGATATTACAATTAAAAATCCTGATCTTCAAACGAAATACATAATTTCTAATCCTATGGCTACGAATATTTGACAGATGTCAGTAATAATTTCAAAAGCAACCTCTTAAAATTCCTTATAGAAGTGGGTTTCGATTTTATTTTAAATCTGGAAATACATTGCACAAGCGTTTCCTTGGCGTGGAAACTGTACGCGGAAGCAACAGGAATGTGTTTATTATAAAAGTGGAAAAACATTTTGAAAAAAAAAAGGATATTAAAATTATTTAAAGTCTTCAAAATATATAACTCTACAAATTTGATGCGATTCTCAAAAATGATGTTGAAATAAAGTTTATAATCACCTGTTTTTTAAATTAATAGATTTAAAACAAATATTCCACAAAAATAATTTCTTGTCCTGATTTTATTTCTATATCTCACATCAAAATGTTGTTAAATTATATTTGAGTTGAATAATTAAGCTTTAAATTAAATATTGTATATATATATATATATATATATATATATATATATATTTATATATATTAAACTATAATTAATTAAATTCCACTCTAAACTTCGAGTGGTTTTGTCCTCGTCACTTGACCGAGGCTCAAATTTACGAAGTCTATTCGACAATAACACTCGTTTTGCTTCTATTTGTATCATTACGAGTATTAAACAATCCTTTACTAGAAGTTAGGGAAATTCTCGAACAAAAACAAACGGAAAGCGCTCTGAAGCAGAAGATATAAATTTGGGATTTTTCCTTTTAGCGAGTTTGCCATATCAAATTTATCACAGAGCTTTGAAATTTTCTGCAATTTGAAATAAATGTGCTTCAAGTGACGGAGAAAGAATAAATTTATCTCCTTCCTTATGCAATACATTAGTATGATGATGTGTTTATACATCCTTTCTTACACGGTATGCTTACTCTGAACTTCCCTGTCTTACACTTCTCATTCTTTGTCTTTATTTTACAATCCTTTGACCCGGTTGATCTCGATAGCCGAATAGTCATAATCACGAGCTGTAAGCTGAAGCTATTTCAGTCCAGTCGTCGGCTCGAATCCAGGTAATTGGAAGAAATGATGTCACAGAACGGTAGCAGTACCGCAACATAAACATAATCATGGTCAAAAGATACATTTCGAATGTAGATTTTCATGCTATATTTCACATTTCGTGTTAAACCATCTCCTTTTGTTTTAATTAAATAAAATTGTTAAATTCTTAACTGAAGATACTATAGATGTATATAGAGTAAATAAGAGATTTATACTGAGCACTTTGGAAGTGTTTATCGATGTTTACATTAAATATAGATAGGATTTAAATTTATCAGAACAGTCACTTAGCGATGCTAAACTAAAATGTGCTTCATTAAAACAAAATTTTTTCGTTATTTTAATGCATTCATTACAGAAGTAAAAAAAATCGACCTCTTTAAAACTCAATCATTGTGGTTAACTTTCCCCCTCACTAGTCTGATGAATCTTTCTTTAACTAGAGAATCTATCATTAACATATCGGAATACTTTTCTTGAATCGGCTGCATTAATTGATTCATAATGAACTATAAAAGTTTAATGTCATTACAGAAAATCGATTCGGGAGTTACAAATTAGCTTTCGGTTCACTGAAAAAAACTTTTTCCATTTGCCTATCCGAAGAACCAAGTTTTGTTAAAAATAGAATTATTTTGTAATAACAATTATAGCATATATATATATATATATATATATATATATATATATAGGGATTTCATTTAAACCACTTTCTGAACATTAGTTAAGAACAAACGGTAAAATTCGAAGCGAAATATGTCACGCAGTTTTTGAAATATATGGCCCACACATACCGAACAATCATTTTTATTTATATATATTAAGACAATCCATTCATATATGAAACCTTGTTTCTTTAATAAGTTATCACAAAATACTATTTATAAGTAAAATTCAAAAATGTTATGAGTAAAAAAAGCAAAATGGGAATAGAATATAAATCGGGTACATCTTTGTTTTTTATATCCCCATTTATAACATAAGAATAATATAGCATCCGTTCGAAAACATCTGCTTTTATTCTAAATCAAAGCAGATGTTCGTGACTGAGCAAACAAAGGCTTAGGAATCAAATATTTATGTAAGGTAACAATTACTTAAATTCCACTATAGTAAAGAATTTAGGTACAGTTAAGCAGTCACTATCTGCTTTAAACATTCTGAAATTGCATTTAATTTATCGTTTACTTCTTTTAAATTATTGTGAATTATTCTGAATATTTTCTAGATACATATAAAATGTACGATTTACAAAATGACTCACTTAAAATAGAAGATAAAAAAATTAAAAGAAAAGAATTATATAATTTAACTTTCTCTAATACGAAACACATAGGAATTTTTTTTACTATGATTTTTAAAATTAGAATGAGAGATCAATAACCAATTATGTGTTATATGTGTATTATGTGATATGAAAATAGAAGTAAAGTGAATTGAATTAGAGTTTCGGATATATAAATGAAGTAGAATTGAATGGAAAATAAAGAGAGCCAGAGAATAACGTCAGGCTCATAAATATTTGTAAGTTGCTTTAAAGCATCGAAATTAATCTTTTCGGCAGAAGCGAATCGTAGTTAAAGTACTAAAATAAGAATCAGCTGTATTTGAAAAGTGTTTGAATTGGAAAGAGTGAATTGGTAAAGTAAGATTTCACAAGGAAAATTTCCTTATTATAAATATTTACAAGCATATTGTCCATCTTTGGTGTGAATACGTAAATGATTTTTCATATCTCCTTTGGTAGAAACGTCTTTTCGGCAAATGTCACAAACATAAAGTTTTCTCATTTGTGTGAATACGTAAATGAACATTACAAACTGAACACGAATAGGATCTCTCATTTGAAAGAAAGAGTAAATGTGCATTTAATTGAAACTCATAAGAAATGATTTGTAGGAAATTTCTCAAGTGTATGCTATCTGAAGTGCACGAATACAGAGAGAGGAAGATTAAAAGTATTAATTATTTGATAAAAGGAGAAAATCTGGTTCTCAGTGACAACGTAATTTATTTCATCCGCCGAAGCAGCCGCGGTAGCCTCCTAGTGGTGTCGGTAGCGTACTCATGCCTGAAGGGTTTCATCCAACCGAGTGTTAGAGTCCTGCTTCGACTAAGACACGCCACGTATCCGGAGATGATGATGTTAAAGATACTCGATATCCATTCCTACCATTTTAAGATTTTTTAAAAAAAAAAAATGAAAAAATATTTTTAAAAATCATATTTTTAAATAAAATCTTGAACTTGCTTTTATTATATTACATTGCAGTTTTTAATATTTATCCTTAGATGGTTAAAAATTCTCCATATTAATCACATTCTAGAATGAAGTCTAAAATTTCAAAACATTTTGAAACAAATTTTTTCAAATTTTTAGCTTGAGATGGGTTATTTTGTATAATTAGTAACAATTAGAAAAAAAATATAGGGATGTATCACTTCATGCATAATGATGGAACCCAACAAAGAGCACCATATATCCAAAGTCATTTGATAAATCTAGAAAAATTAATATTAGATACTTTTCAACAATTAAAAAACCGACATTAGATAATTTACATCAATAAATAACCAAACTGAAATGTTTTAACCAAATAAATTTAATATAATAATATAATAGCTTCATACTTTAAACAAGAATGTTATGTAAACAGACAAGCCTCATTCAATATCCGCATTACTCAATTTATCAATGGGAAAATAATTTTCCTAAAAAGTATTTTAAGAAATTCACACAAAAACTTCAATAAAAACTTACTTGACATTATTTCTAACGATCGGTGAAACGTATTTCTACTTTCATAGCAGAAGTACAATACCACAATGAGAGAAATACTTAAAACATATGAAATTTTAAATTTAGTGTAATTTTTGTAGAAGTATAATTCCTTATCTGAAAATGATGGATAAAAAGTCAATTTCAATAAGATTATCGTGCTTAATAATTGTAGTTCCATGATTTTCGTACGCGTCAGTATAAAATACCTACAATAAACAAAACTATTTTGTTGTTTTTCGAAGGCGTGTTCATTATTTTTAGAAAAGAAATACATCTATTTTCATGTAATAGCGTCGAGGAAGTGATATCGCAAATGTTTCCTAAATGACCCACACATCACACTATGAATGACGAATTACAAACACAGCTACATATTGCGTTATACAGACAGCAATAATACGCTCATAAACGCGGCATCACTTGAATGTTGCTAAAAATCAAAAATCAGTTGACTGTGGAAGGAGTTAGAAGAAGGCAAATAAGCAGTTTGAGACATTCTCCCAACTTTTGAGTTCTTAATTTCAATTAAAACTGAAACACTGCCTCGAAGTTAGGCCTTAAAGTTCTAAACTCTGAGAATGTTTCAAACTACTTCTACAAAGAGAGTGAGAAGTTGAGCAATTTTTTCTGCTTCAGCAATTCGTCCACGAATGTCCCATGTATCAGATGTGTTGACTTCCAATACGTAAAGTATTTGGATAGATCTGATAAAGGTGACAAAATGGGTTTTAACTTCTGTGTGAGTAAGTGAGTATGAAGTTTTATGGTGCAAGAGCCGGGTCTTAAATTCTAAACTTAACAATCCATCATTGCTTTGATTATGTGAAAATTCAGCTTTGTATCTTGATTGAAACTTCTTAATTGTATTACGTTAAAAATTATTTTTTTGCTTCTTTCAATTCGGCATCTTCTAATTTTCTATTTTTATTCCATATTTCTGTTTTCTCCCTTTTTAAATTTTAACAAAATTATACGCTACTGATTATATAATTCATTGATTGTTCTTTATCGAGGCACTGTGGAGGAACTTGAGGTTGATTGACGAGGGAACTTGTATTTTTGAATATTCGGGAAATGACGCGGGCGACACTCGTGCTGGAACCATCCCTCTCCAAATTTCCACACCTTATCAACTTGCGACCTCGACCAGATTTAACGTGCGTCATTCCTGCTACCCCACGAGTCTTTATTTGCATCAGGTCTAAACCCATAAATTGATGTAAACTACCATGACCAACAGGTATATCACAGCCAATCTTAAATTAAAATGTTTCTCACAAAAACCCCCATCAGATCTTAATCAAACTGATGCGACAGGTAAAGCTTTATCTATCAGTTTATTAAAACCTTTATTTCTTCTTTTATAATAAAATTAAATTTTCTGTCTAAAGTTTCAAGTATAAATTTATTTTACTTTTTTGTTTCTTTCGTTCAAGATTTCGCGTGATTTATTCATATTTTAATGTATCTTCTTCAGGCTGCGGTAGCCTTATGGCTCTGGCTGTGAACTCGTGGGTGGAGGATTTCGTTCGACCCTTGATGACACTAAAGACCCGCCACTTAGTTACACCACGGTGATGCACGTTAAATCTGTCCAGGCCGAAAGTCCTCCCGAAGGCGTGGTGTGGGAGATCGGAGAGAGAGAGGTGTAAACTGAGGTGCCGTACTCGTCACTTGACCGCGGGTCAAAACTACTATGTCTGCCGCAAACAGCCCTGGTGTTGCTTCTAGTGCGACGTTAACTAAAGCAACCGACAATCTATTGTACCTTCATTTTATATGCAAATACTATACCGTACTATAAGTAATTTGAATTCAAATTTGAACATTTAACCAGAGGTGAAATTGAGTACCGTATTTGGATCAAATTAGATCGAACGTGATGAATGTACGTGATTAATTTTTTTCACTCTAATGGGAGGTTTAGCAAAAAGAAAACGTTTTTGGATACAAGAATATCTAGCTTATAAATGACAAACATTTATGCACATGGCCATGAGCTAAAAACAAAGTAGATGCAACTCCAAGAGAAGATGTCTTCTAAAACTTGAACTCTTTTCTGAATGCATGATCCAAGTTTTGTGTTAATTTTCTGCCTCGGAAAACGAAATCTTGAGATTTTCTATGTTGTTTTTAAATAATTGTACATACAGTAGTTTAAAATATGTGACTGAATAAAAATAAATTTTGAATGCTGCCTTTTGAATGAATCTCTAGATAACAAATGCTCTTAATGACTTACTTTAGGAATGGTTTAATTTTTATATTTCTATTGTTTAAACCTTTTAAGAATCATTGTAATTTCTTTAAGGCGCATACTCAATTTTTTTCCAAGATGTTCGCGGACTACCATGAAATACTCATTGAAATTGTTTTCAAAATGAAAAATTAGTTATTTTAATGAACTTTACAACTTCACACTAGAAGCAATTCGAGGGATATTGGAGATTGACATCGTAATTTTGAACTCAGTGTTGAGTTACGAGGACGGCACTTAATCTGGCACCGCACTTCAATTTCCACACCACACAAAATGGAGGACTTCGGGCCCTGACAGGTTTAACGTGCGTCAGTCCAGGCTACACGGCAGGTCTTTTGTGCGTAAGGTTCAAACCCGCGACTCAAAGAAAACCGATAGACACGCGTCCGAAACCATGTGCACAGGGATACCGCAGCCAAGGTCATGGTTTCGGAGTAATGAGGACGACACCTGAGCGGGCACCTCCCTCATCTAACTTCCACACCACGCCACGAGAGGAATATGAGCCTCGTCATATTTAACGTGCATCAATCCCTACTACACGACGGATCTTTAGTGGCATAAAAGTTTGTTTCCATGAATCGATGATAACATTCGGCCGCGAATACGCGACAATGACTAATAGGCCACGCCGGCCAAAGGGCTCGTATGAAGCAACAAGATTAATTTAAAGTAGATAACAATGTATTACAAATTTCAGAAATTTATTTAAAAACAGAAATTATTGTTTATCTTATAAAACGTAATAATGAAAAAAATACTATTAGCCTTTTACTACTAATACATAAAGCAATTAATTCTTTCCTGAAAAAAAGAAAAAGTGAAAAGAAAGATAATCAAATTTTCGTAAGAACACAGAAAAGAGAAAAATTTTGTAAAAGGATAGTTTAATTCTTTTTTAACTGTGGGTTATTTGTTATTAGTTATACTAGATATCATCCTTCTAAATTCTTGAGTTGTTTTAAACCTAAGAGAAATTACAATTATACATAAAAAACAATGAATCAATGGAATCCAATTTCTTTCTAGAGATTGTCTTTATTTTAATATGCTTTAAATAGAAACTATAACTCGACCAAGCATTCATTCAAATATTCAAGAAACACACGATTTGAAAATATACAAATGTCGTAGATTACTTAATACTGTCAAATAATTGTCTCCATGACAGCACCATATCTATCTTTAGTTTCCTGAAGGATTTCAGAGGACTTTAATATTTCTTCCAATAATAATTGTACATAAAATATTTTGTAACTATTTAGTCGTAAGTAGCGTATAGCAAATGTATAAAAATATAATATTTCATTAATCTAAAGAGAGAGAAAAAAAATGCAAAAACAAATCTTCTAAATTCCTGTAAATTCGATATACATTCATATTTTTTTATACGCAGAGAACCTAATTTCAGTTCAAAATATACCATATAAAGTCAGTGCATCCCAATATTTCGATGATATTTATAGGAATTTATGAAAATGTGTTTGATGTATAAGTAAATTAACAATTCGAAGTTAATTGTTCAACATGCATAAAAAAAAAACATTAATGAAGAATTGGAAATCTATATTTTTTTCGTCATTTTCTTGTTGCCATACCATATTAACTTTTTGTGAAATTGATTGTGATTCAATGTTTGTAAACGTCGCTTTCACAAGCAGCGCGAGGGCTATATTCGACGGGCTTATCGACTTTGAACCTCTATCAAATAACGAGAATTAAACACCTCATATGACTAACCTTCTTCAATGTGAGTGTGTGAGGGACATTGGAGTTTAATGGCGCAAGAGCCAGATGCGGCTGTGTTGCGCCAAACAAGGCATAATTGAGAATTAGACGATTGAATGTGCGAATGATGTCAAACGAAGCCATGCGCCATACAATGTAAGTAGTGAGTGCGAAGCTACTAATGTGTAAAAAAGGGATTTGGACGTGAAAAAATTGAAAAAAAAGTTTGACAAGAAGGAAGGGTCAAAAATAGAAAGGGATTGCTTGGGTATCAAGGGACTACTCACCTGTGGTTACGAAACACAGTAAACTCCATGGGAGAGGAAAAAAAATCAATTAGGTCCCTCAGGTTCGTAAGGCCCGTAATCACCTGAAGAATGCAAGCCCCTAACTGCACCCTTTTATCTAAACTTCCACACCTTACCGGCGTAAGGTTTTTTAGCTTTTGAAAAGCCTGATATGCAACATCACGGCGGTTTGTTTAGTAAAAGAATAAATACTCCAATCAGCGTTTCGAATGGAAAAACACTTCAATCCATTGAAATATAAGTATTATGATCTCACAAACCTGACTCGTTTACTGTCTTAACCTCATCCATAAAAGCAATACGAGAGTTGTTGGTCACGTAAAAGGTAAATAACGAACCTTAGTCAAGTGACGAATATGATACACAAACTGGTACCTTCACCTCTTATTTTTCACTCCACATCAATGGAAATAATTGAACCCTCGAATTTTTCTCCACTACACAATGGGTTTTTAATGGCATGATTATTAGAGTAAACTATTTTAGAAGCACCGCCACACTCGAGCCCGCGACTGTGACCACTCTTCTATTGCGTCAATAGTCGCATTAGGACTCCAACGTAAGATTCTAAGAAAACCACGTAGTCATAATTTATTGATGTTGACAACGCATCCACAGCAAGCATGGGACCCCTCGAATAAGAAAACCCTAAAGTGTATATTTCTTATTGCCTTAAAGCTATCCATGTTTATTAATTCTCAAATATTTCTTAATTACTTTTATTTCATTTGTAAAAAACTTCAAAGTATGCTCATTTTGTTAAATAAAACATTTATACACGATAATCGTCACGTAAGAAATACATTCTTATTCTCAAAATCAAAACAAACATTTCTACATTCTTTTATTTAGCTCATGCGACTGTGGAACAACTCTATATTCTTGTTTGCAAGCAGAATTTACTCGAGTTTTAGCGTTTAATATAATGACCACAATTTTAATAAGCAACAAGTAAAGTGGTCTGTATTATGAGGAAATTCTACTAATGAAAAACCAATTTTTGTTATATTTAAAATATTGTTTTTTGAATGTAATATATAATTCGTATTTAACAAAATATTTCATTTGAACTAGTGCGTACATTGTTTGGAACCTATTGTAAAAAATCTCATAATTTTATAAAAATTTAGTTATTTTAAGCACCATATTTTAAATGAAAAGGTTTTAAAACTCCTTCTGAAATAATGAATGAATCAATAATATATTTGAAATATTATTAAAATCCAAATATTATATTAATTGCATTTGAAGGTATTTAACCTTAGGTGGTCATTAATTTCCCCTTATTTAACCCCCATTTAAATTTGAGGTCTTAGTTTCAAAAAACATTTTACAAACATTACAAATTACTTTTGCAGTAAGATAGGTTACTAAACATATTTATTTATAAATAAAACGATTTTCTTACTGCATCACCTACATACATTTAAAATTTCAATTGAGAATCAAAGCTTACCATATGTCCATAAATATTCGATATACCTAGAAAAATTATTGCATACTCCTCCACACTAAAAGAGAAAATTTTGTGATTTACAGAAAAAAAAAATTCCAGCTTTAAAGAAAGTAAGTATTTATTTAGTATTCTCCAGTACAAATAATTTTCAATTTAATAAGATGTAACAAAACAAATTAAATTACAAATTACTCAATGTTATTAACAAAAACCGGTTTTTCTTTGCTTTTCCTTCTAAATATTATGGGTATTCGTCTAAATACTTCAACCTAATTCCATAAAATTCAAAGCATCATCAGACAGAAAATTTCCACAAACATATTTCATAAAACTTGGAGACCTTTTACATGAGAATTTCTCAAAAATATTTTGACTATCAATGAAATTAGAATATAACTGATAACAGAATTGCACAATGCAATCATAACATGCACAATCATAAACAGCATCGTTTAGTAAAGCAATACAAGAAACCTAAATTTTATGAATTTCTGACACACATAAAAAGTATAAATCATTCTGTAATTAGGTAGGATAAAAAAATTTCTTTAAGATTCTTGTGTTCACTAATTAAAACATTAAAATTAATTCCTTTAATGTAGCATGCGTTAATATCAAACACCCGAGATCCAAAAAAAAAAATTATTTTTTTTAATAGTTGGAAATATGTTTATTTATTTCGATTAATAATTGTCGCTTCAAGTAAAAGAGATTCGAGAATGATATACAAGTATCAAAAACATGAAGATCAAATCAAAACAAATATCAAAGATATGTAGGCTTCTGCGCAGTACATATACGAATATGTCTTTTTAAATTTCTACTAAAAGAGAAAGATTTCTTGCAGAACTCACAAACGTAAGGTTTTTCTTTGGTATGAATACGTAAATGACTTCTAAACGCACCATTACTACTAAATGCGTATTTGCAAATATCACAAACATAAGGTTTTTCCTTAGTATGGATGCGCAAATGTACTTTTAAGTTACTATAATGGGTGAAAGATTTCTTGCAGAATTCACAAATGTAAGGTTTTTCGTTTGTATGAAGAAGTAAGTGACGTTTTAAGTCACCCTTTAAGGAAAATGCCTTATTACAAGTATCACAAACATACGGTCTTTCTTTGGTATGAATACGCAAATGAGATTTCAATGCACTACATTGTCGGAAGGCGCACTTGCACACTTCACAAACATAAGGCTTTTCTTTGGTATGAATACGGTAATGATTATTCAAATTATCTTTCGTGGAAAAACCACTTTGGCAAATGTCACAAACATAAGGTTTCTCTTTTGTGTGAACACGTCGATGAACATCTAATGTAGAGCTTCGATAAAAAGATTTGTTGCAAACAGAACACGAATAAGGTCTCTCATTTGAATGAATGAGTGAATGTCTCTTTAATTTAAACTTTTGTGGAAATGATTTGCCGCAAATTTCGCAAGTGTATGCTATCTTCCGTGGTTGAAAACACCGACGTTCTGTTAGAGTGTCCATCGAAGAAAACAAATTTTGGAATTTATTGCAAGTAAAATGTTAATCTTTGTAATTAATTGCTAAATGCGTCTCTAACCGTTTCTTTAGAGCATCTGCTTTTTGGCACAAATGAATATTAATACTTTTCTCGTCAATTTAATTAAATGATAAATCATCAAGTTCTTCTTTTTACAGTCTTGTCACTTGTCTCAATGTTCAAATCTTTTTCACATGGACGTTTGCATACGAATATATATAAGTGGTAAATAACGAGCTGCAATTAACACAAAAGTATTACTTATCATAAGCATTCAATGATAAAAGGAAAATGTTGAAATTTTTCCAACTGAAATGAAATGTAATTAATATATCACTTACTTGTCAATCGAGTATATACTCATACAACATTAATTTCAAAATGACTTTTAACGTAAAATACATAGTTAATATTTTCTTAAAAAATTTCTGCTCAATGTGTGGCTTGGATGTAGCAACAACTTTTATTTAAAGTAGATATCCATGTTTTATCAATGTGGGAATTGTTCCTAATAAATAAATTATATTTTAATTTATAAAATATAATAATGGAAAATAATGACAATTGGAAAAATATTAATATAATGTGTTAATAACGAATTGAAATTTTCCTCAAGGATATATGTAAAGGAACATAAGGCTTTTTTAGTAACGATAGAAACATATAGGAAAGAGGTAAATTCACTTTTTTGGGAAGTAGTAAGTCACGTGTCGTTTGTCTCCTGATCCAGGTTCATTGCAATTATCTCTCGTGGAATTAAAAATAAACAAAAAACCTTTTGTTTTTTTTTTTAAGTTTGAGAAATCACGATTAATTGTAAATAAGAACGGAAAGATTGATATTAAATTCCTGGTTAGAGATTATTTTAATTTTAATCTACAAACAGGATAATTCAATTCGATCATTATTTTTACTGAAACTTTTAAAACAAACTATCTGATAATTTTAAGATGACACGAATCGTTTATTGCTACCAAAAAAAAATTATTTTTGAAATAGGGTCATGTAAAATCTCTTCAGCTGATTGGATTTCAGGAGTTCCCATCTTTTCTTAAAAAAAAAAAACATATTGCACATAAATATTTATTTTTTTTTTTCATTTTTCGTTCTTAATGACTTATATAAAACAAAATGTTCAGACATTTAATGTTTATAATATACAGAGAAATATGATAAACAATTCTACAAAATTCGTATTGGTCTTATACATAGAGTACCTAACCAGAGAATGAAAATTTTTAGACCATATACGTTTACATAAAATTTGTTAAGATGTTTTAAAATAATTTTTAGAATGAAAACATGTTTCACATATGTGTTTGTGTAAGTGTTTGTCTGGTATGAAATTACAAATTCATCATTTTCATAAACACATCAAGATATTATTGAAGAAATTAAAAGAAACATCACTTTCTGCAATTCCATTTGCTTCATTAGACTTAAGACCCATGTATTGACCGAGTATGACAGAATAGTCCCACTGTAGCTAATGCATGCCATAAGAGGCAACGGAAATAAGTTCCCATTATCTGGGAGAATAGCCAGGCACCCTGCCTTTAGAGATTATTTCAGGGGAACTCAGGGACTTATCTTCTGAAGGTAAGTACGGGCATCATGGCCCCAAGCAGCCCAAGTAATCTTTTGCTCTCCCATGGGATTCACTGTTTTCGGGAAACACGGGTGACGCCTCCCCGACTTATTATAGCGATCCTTCTCTATTTTCGGCCCTCCTTCTTGACAAACAATATTTGTCCAATTTTTCCCCCCTTTTGACCACAGTTAACACTTGTTTGTCTGAGCATTGTCACAACTGTCTCTATCGGCCATAACTTTTATATTCATTCATTCCTTCTCTAGTTTTAATTTTTATGGCATCAATTGATTGAATGTTTGTTAATTTCGTCCTTAGAATTAGAGAGAGGGCAATTGTCCACGGTCAATTACTCAGGGCAACACCAGATGCATATCCCATACTTTCCAACTGAAGATCTTGGCGAATCAAAAGGCGTAACTTGCAACTCCTGCTGTATGTCTGGTTGTTTAGAAGAAATAAGGCTCCCACCCACGAGTCGAAAGAAAAAAAAAAGCTGATCACTAACTCGTCACAATGGTCACTAGACAACCGCAGCCGGAACTTGCAATACAAATTTTTATACATAAAATATTCGAAATGCAAGTGATGCTAAATTTCGTTTAGGGTGGTATTTCACAATAATAACATAATTAGCATAAAACTGTGTCCCATTTAACCTCAAGGTACCGTCAATATTCTTCATGACAGATTTTTAAAGGAATTGATTTCATCGCTGCACGTAAACATTGGTGGGAACAAAACACCATGAAAATCATTTGATCTAATATTATTTCAAACGTAAAAAAGTTCCCTGAAGTTTAAAAGACGATTATGCTTGATATATAATTTCCCTTTTTCTACTTCTTATAGTCTGCATTCATGATTTGAATTTTTTTATATACACAGTATGCATATACACTTATAATTTATTACAATAGTAATCGATTCCTGAAAGGGTATGTTTTGCGTATTAAAGGGCTCTAATTCCTCAGAACTTTGGAAAATATTCTTACATTCTTGTAAAAAAAAAAGTAGAAGCATTCGTATTTTGATTCTTGTTGAAGAAAAAATATTATTGTTCAATATGTTTGAAGAAAAAAAAAATTTAAAATTTTTATTTCTTAATCAGTGATTCGATGTTTATTAGTTTCGCCCTCAGAAGCAACGAGATCTCTATTTACGACGAACCTCGTCATTTTTAACCTTGGTCTAGTGACGAGGAGGACATTTAACCTGACCACGCCCTCTTCACACACTCACACAGCGCTAAGGGGTGAGCTAGAAGCCTTCACAGATTTAATATGCATCTTCGCTGCTATGCGGCCGCTAATTAATGAAGTCAGGATTTGTCCCCAAGGCTCGGCAGAAACGGCGCCAGCACACGTGTTCTTGACGATGACCCCTACCGCGACTGCAGTAAGCAACGAGACAGCGCCCAGGTAACCTAATGGTCATGGTCAAGGACACGCTTCCTGGGCTTTTCAATGAAACGGGGACTCGAACGTTGATGCCTCGTAAGAATCGTCTTATAGCCGGAACCTGATGCGAGTTAAATCTATCAAGGCTCAAAGTCATCCCATTGGCATGGTTTGGAAGTTAGGAGGGGGGGTAGTAGCACTTGTGCCATTCTCGTCACTTGACCGAGGTTCAAAATTAAGATGTCTGTCGCCAATAACGCTTGAGTTACTTACTGCGCGACGTTAATAAAAATAACCAAACCAAACTTTAGAATATTTTTTCAACCATCCGGTATTTTTGGTGCTTAACAATTCAAGTCTTTTCATTTGTCGTCATTTTGTTAACTCTTAGTCTTTTGAAAAATTTTTTTGTTATTCTTAATACAAATTTGGATTTCTGTATTATCTCTATGTTGAAACTGTTCAAAATTTAAACCATAATGTTATAGTAATAAAAAAAACCCAATTTAAATTAAGGAAAATTACATAATTAATTGAAAAAACATTTAAAGTCTAAATGATTTTTAAGCGTCTGAATAAAAATACGCAGCAGTTAATACGAAAATCTTAACTCTTCATCTGATGTTGCAATTCAAGAGCCTGAGTTTCAAAAGCTTTATTTAATATCTAAAAAAGAATATATATTTTATAAAAGCCAAATTTTATTATGTAATCTCAAAAAACACAATTCAAATCTATACGAAAAAACGACGAGGTATTTTAATCATTCCTTATGTTTTATATCCTCAAGATATTTTAAATATATAATAAAACATGATCATGCAGGATTTCATTAAGATTTAACTTAAACTAGACAGTAAAACATCCTGAATTCATGTTTGTTTATTGAATAACATTCCAGTCATTTCACAACATTTGAATACTATGAGTCAACTTTGGTATTGAATTGTTAAAGGGCTATAGATCTCACGAAAAACAATTTCTAAATTATTACATCAATCTTTTATTTTCTCCTTTCAATTTCTGAAGGTTTGGTTTCATTAACGTCGCACTAGAAGTAACATGAGGGCTATCGATGAATGATACGTAATTTAGAAACTCTTTTGAATGACGAGGAGGACATCTGAGAGGACATAAACATCCCCTCCTATATTCCACTACAGTCCAACTTAAAGACTTTGCTCCTCGACAGATTTAATGTGCATCTGCCTCTGTTACACGTTAAATGACGTGAAGGCTCGAACCCAAGACTCGAACGAAAACCGAGCTGAAGCACGCTGAGCCTGTTGAAGGTCCCAAGTTCTCCCATCTGCTTAGTGTGGTAGTTTGGAGAAGTTAGTTCTCGGGTGGTCTTCTTGTCTCTTGACCGAGACTCAAAATTCCATCAATTGCCCTCATATTGCTTCTCAGTGCGATTCTAATAAACTATCAGAGTCACATATTTTGTATTATTTTTTTATTAATTTTCTGCTTCACAGGGGGGATTAACAAGAAATCAGACTCTTTAACGATTCTTCTTCTTCTCCAAAGATTCTTTCAATTAAATCTCTGTTTACTTCTAAGTGATATTGTTTGATTTGAAGATCTCTCCGAATGGATTACACATTACTTATGTAGACTGAAAAACGGTTATTGAAGAGTAAGTGAAAGGATAGAAGTTAAATTTTCATACGTAATTTTAGAAAATGATTAAAACACCGTGAAATAAGGATTTTTATTCTTGGTTATACATTAGTACGTAACTTATAAATATGACATTTTTATTTAATGAATAATATATTTGAATTTAAGAAATCGTTTAATTTGTAATGAATCGACATAAAATTACTAAAAATAGTAACAGTATTTTAAAATTATAAGATATTTATTACTTTAAATGTAATTATAAAAACACACTTCAGACTTTTCCTATTCCGATGAGTGCATTTCCAATGCAGATATATTTCATACTCTATGTCGCTAATTATTCATTACAATGTTTTGTATTACAAACTAGAAATAATAATAATAATAAAGGGGAATTTTAATAATAATAAAGATGAATAATAATAAAAAGAAGAAAAAGAAAGACAGTTTTGAAAATATAATTTGTGAAGGATATTTAAATGTAAGTAAACAATACATTACAGTCATAAACAAGTTATGAAAAAATCTCAAATATTAAAAAATACTCAACTGATATAGAAAAATAAGTATGGAATCTTATCAGTATGATATATAATCTGGTATTTGGTCCAGAGAACAGTATCTTAAAAGGTCCAGAAAATAGTGTCAGTTAGCAATCACTCAAAACAGAAGAGGAGAAATATTTATACATAAATTTCTGGTCATGTGATAAAAATAGCAAAAAATAAAAATTTAATACGTATAAATCAATGTGCTTAACTACAACAAATGTTCACAAACACAATAGGAATGAGCGTAAGTGTTTCGGTGTTTAAAAACAAATTCTTTTTGCGTTTCTCCATTATATGACTTTTGCGAGTGATCTCAGGATCTCTACTTGCCGCAGTCAAGGTTTTTACTTTCATAATGTTTTTTTTCCCTCTTAAATGTCGCTGGAAGTGAAAAAAGGATATCAACAAAAGATTCCATCGAAAATCCAGCATCTGGCAAAGAAATAACTAAAAGCAAAATTGAACAGTAAGCAAATCACGTTTAAACGCTGAGAGTAGGAGCCTCATCAGAGGTATTAAGAAACAACGTCCTCCTTTAATCCCTGAAGATTTTCACAAAAATGACAGGAAAAAAAATTCAAATAATTCCGCAGATATCAAAAATAATGATATTCAAGAACAAAAATTTATTTATTACACATCGGATTAAAATTCCATTGCTAAACAGGGAACAGAAATTCCATTGTTGAAAGGGAAAAGGAATTCCACTGCTAGACACGTGATTGAAATTACATTGCTCTACAAGGGCTTGGAATTCTACTGTGAAACCAGAGATTGTAATTTTAAAACACAGAAACAAAACGAATGAAAAAAAATAGCATTGCAGAAATATTTCATTCTCTTCGTCTTTTTTTTTTTTTTTTTTAATTTTTTTTATTTTAGTACTAGAAATATTGATAATAAAGGTTTATAAAAATAATATAAATATAGTTTTAAAAAGAAATATATTGTTACCTTTCTATGCGGGTTTTGATATATAACTTATGTGAAAGATTTAAAGGTAAATAAACAATAAATTACAGTCATAAACTAGTTATAAATAATCTCAAAAATTAAAAAATTATAAGTAATGGAAAAATCAATATGGAATCTGGTCCCAGTTCCAAAAATTAGTGGCTAATAGTAATGATTAGTGAAAAAAATAACGGTTCAACTTGATTCGGAGTTGAAGATCAACTCAACTTGACGAGCAGTGCAAGAACTGAACGCTAGGCGAGTGGAGTGAAGGAGAAAGCGAGGAACAGGAGAACAATGCCGAAAGAACTAGCCATGTCTGACAATTCTATAGATGTGTAGTATTATCTTAAATGTTGTGTTTCGTGCTGCATTGATGTTTAAATTATAGTTTGGCAGTTAAAAAGAAAAAGGTCTGAATGACTTATTGTTTTTACAACCACTCTCACCGCCTTACAACCACTCGATGAAAATGGATTATGTTTTACTGGCGTAGCCGGGAGGATCTTTTCAGGTGAGAGCTTTCATATATTTTATGTAAATGCATGCTCCAATTGTTTATAATTTTAATTGTCTGAGCGAAAATTATTTAAAGTATAGAATTGATTGTTTGTTCCATCCCGGAACGTAGAATTATATATCTCGTCAAAGAAACGATAATTTTTTCCAGGAAAAAATAGAATAAATTTCTCACCAGAGAAAAAAAAAGAATACGTCAGTATTCCGAGTGTTATTTTGCTGTTTTTTACATATTTATTTTTTCCGGATATATATATATATATATATATATATATATATATACATATTTGTTTTCCTGGATTTAGAATTTTCGTCCCAGATAATCAGAGTAGGCTTAATGAAACACAATTGCGAACTGCATATTTGTAATTGATAATACATTCGATTTAATTTGATTCAATGTATTTTGGTTAGTAATTGCATTTATCAATTTTTGTTCCAACCCGGAACGTAGAATTATATATCTTGTCAGAGAAAAGAGAATTTTCCGCCAGGAAAAATAGAATAAATTTCTTACCAGATAAAAAAAAAAAAGAATACGTCAGTATTCTTAGTGTTATTTTGCTCTTCTTTACATTTTTGTTTTTTCCAGAAGAAAAAAAAAAGAATACGTCAGTATTCCGAATGTTATTTTGCTGTTCTTTACATATTTATTTTTCCGGAAAGAAAAAAATATATATTTGTTTTCCTGGATTTACAATTTTCTTCCAAGACAGCTAAAGTAGGCTTAAGAAACACACGTGCGACCCACATATTTGTAATTGATAATACATTCGATTCAATTTGATTCAATGTATTTTGGTTAGTAATTGTATTTATCAATTCGAAAAGAAACTTATGTCTAGAATTTTTATATCAGTATATTCTTATGAACATATTCTGTTTTGGCACCATACCAATTTATTTTTAACGTTTTTATGCAATGATTTCAATAAGAACGATTCTTATTTAATTCAAAAAGAAAATTTGTATCTATAAATTTTAAGTCAGTGTATTCTTATGAACATATTCTGTTTTGGCACCATGCCAATTTATTCTTAACGCTTTTTATGCTATGATTTCATTAAGAACGATTCTTATTTTTTGTGTGATTTTTTTCCCCTTTTCTATGTAAATCGTATCATTATTTATGCCTGTTATAAATAGTGAGTTCTGACAGAATTGTGGGTTTTCTTTGATGTTATTTTATTGTATGGCTATGCCCTTGATTTTTATTCTTAACGGATATTCTAAGCATTAGGATTGTGCAAGTACATTTTTGATGAGATATTTAATGTTGAAGAATAGAATAGAATAAAATAAATAAGTTGGATTATTTTTTTTATGTGGATTGTATTCTGATAAAAAAAACTTTTTTTTATTGTGATATTTAACGTATTCATTATAGGAACTTTACAAAATTGAGTTGCGAAAAAAAAATAATAATTGCATCGAAAGTTTTAAAATTTAATGATTATTCACAGCTTTGCGAACACAAAACTTGTATATTGTTTGTTCTTAATTCTGTCAATTTTTTTGAACGATCTGATTTATGCTTCTGTGAATGAAGTATTGTAGCTTATTAATTTGAACAGTTCGTTTACGTATAGTGCTCATTGATTACACATTGATGGTTATTAGAGATTTATTTTCCAGTTAT
This sequence comes from Nephila pilipes, assembly GCA_019974015.1. Taxonomy (NCBI): domain Eukaryota; kingdom Metazoa; phylum Arthropoda; class Arachnida; order Araneae; family Nephilidae; genus Nephila; species Nephila pilipes. The sequence continues at coordinate 24,588 of BMAW01093498.1, forward strand.
TTGAATATTTTTTTAATTACTGTTTCTTAAGAAACTGACATAGTTAGTATTAAGAGAAAGACTCTGGTTATTGGTATCCATTAATGTATAATATGTTTTAGAAATGTATTATTAGATTTAACTTCATATATCTGTTGTCAGAGATAACATATATTTTATTTTTCTGTACAAATTATTAGAAAATCCTTATTAGTTTTAGGAGTTATATTCCTATATCAATCCATCTATATATATTATAAAAAAGGGGTTCCTAAACACCAAGCACCATGGCATTTTTAACTAAGGGTAGAAAAGAAGATTTACGTAATTTAGCTGAAGAAATGGGAGGAAATCCAACTCTCGAAATGCAGATTATAGATCTAAGGAAAATTATTTTGGAAAGTAAATTTTATGATGAAGAATTTGTAAAGGAACATTAGAGATGATCATTTATACTAGACTCGAGGAAACTAAGAAAAATCAAATGGAGCTGGAAGTTTAGCAAAAACAAAGAGAGTTGGAAGCTCAGCTGAGAAGAGAACAAATGGAGTTTGAACTGAGAAAACTCGAAATCAAGTGTGGGAAGACAATCCTGAATGATATCGTAGAAACAGGTGCAAAGAAATCTGTAGTACGTGAAGATTTGGTGGGCGATATGCTTAATGAAGTAAAATGCAAGAAAAATGAAAATTCTAATCTGTTAAATCAATTAGAAAAAATGCAGAATGAAACCTGTACCCTAAGTGAAGAAAAAGACGAAAGGCATATTTATAAACAAGAAGAAGAGGAATTAGCATTAAATGTGCACATTAAATCAAGAGAAGATTTACCGAACCGACCAGAGAAACTGGGAAAGGAAACATGTGTTTTAAATGAAGGAAAGAAGAAAGTAGAGGGAGCTTTCATAAAAATTAACCCCATACTGAAACCAATACAGTTGGAAAACTATAAGGATTTAGGACAGATAATTAAGAGGACAGAACGTGTAAATAGAAGTTTTTCACCCAGAAAGGAAGAAAAAGTAAATTTTACAACAAAATTTTTTTTTAAAAGGAACGATTCTATTCCAAGGGAAGAGACGTCTTAAAAGATATCAGATACGTTTCCTAAAGAAAGAAAATATAAATACCACAACAAGACGAGGGTTCCCACCTGAAGGAAGGAAAAACAGTAAGGTGAACAGAAAGAAATGAGCAATTGAACTCAAGGTGAGAGAGTACCCTTTTACAAAGACGGGAAAATTTTATAATCGCAAAAGAAGACAAAAACCAGTCTCCTTTGATCCAGGTGGAATGAATGGATTCCAGCCCAAGAAGTGCCTCTTTCACAATGAAGAGAAGGAGATGGTTTTGAAACTGATCTTGCCCAGAGAACTGATGCAGGGGTAGAGCATAACATTTTATACCTTATTAAAAAGAATTTCAGATACAGAGAAAGGTTATTGCCATGTTAAACGATCGTAATGGTTCATCCTATCGTGCCATTAAGAAATAGATCTCAAGTAATTTTAATGTGAAAAAAAATGTGGCATTTATATATAGTGGCACATTTATACTGCTGTTGCTTCGGGTATTATTTACATGAAAGAAAAAGGCGTCCAAAGCCTTTTTCTATTAGGAGGCAACATGAAATTAAAAATATCTGAACTGTTGACAAATTGGTTTCAAAATACAATTTTTAATTTTGTTATCTGTTTGATGTTCATAAATTTATCTGTATTTGTATGCATACTTGTATGATTTTTATTATAAATGGGAGCTGCATAGATGAAAGGATGTGTCTTCAATGTGAGTGTGTGACGGACATTGGAGTTAATGGCGCAAGAGCCAGATGCGCCCGTGTTGCGCCAAACAAGGTATAACTGAGAACTAGACGATTCAAAGTGCGAATGTTGCCAAATGAAGCCAAACGCCATTCAATGTAAGTAGTGATTGCGAAGCTAGTAATGTGTAAAGATGTGATTTGGACGTGAAAAAAATGGAAAAAAAAATGTTTGACAAGAAGGAAGGATCAAAAATAGAAAGGGATCCCTGGGTTGTTCAGGGACTATTCACCTGTTGTTACGAAACACTGTAAACCCCATGGGAGATGAAAAAAATCATTTAGGTCCCTCAGGTTCGTAAAGCACGTAGTCACCTGAAGAAAATAGCCCATAAATGCACCCCTTTCTCTTAAATTCCACACCTTACCGATGTAAGGTTTTTTAGCTTTTGAAAAGCCTGATATGCAACATCACGGTGGTTTGTTTAGTAAAATAATAAATTCTCCAATCAGCATCTCGAATGGAAAAACACTTCAATTTATTCAAATATAAATATTATGATTTCACAAACCTGACTGTTTACTCTCTTAACCTCGTCCTTAAAAGCCATACGAGTGTTCTTGTTCACAAAAAACATAAATAATCAACCTTAGTCAAGTGAGGAGGATGATGCACCAACTGGTACCTTCACCTCTAATCTTCCACTCCACAGCAAAGGAACTAATTTAAACCTCGAAATTTTCTCCACTACACAATGGGTTTTTAATGGCATGAGGATTAGAGTAAAAGATATTAAAAGCATCTCTGCCCACAAGCACGCGACTATTATCACTCTTTTATTACGGCAACAGTTGCATTAGGACTCCAACGCAAGACCGCATGGAAGTAACGCCACTCATAATTTATTGAGACTGACAACTCATCCATACAGCATGCATGAGACCACATGATTAAGAAAACCACAAATTGAATTTTTCTTATTGCTTTAAAGCTATCCATGTTTATTAATTCTGAAATATTTCTTAATTACTTGTATTCCATTTGTAAAAAATTTCAAAGTATGCACATTTTGTTAAATAAAACACTTATACCCGACAATCGTCACGTAAGAAATACATTCGTGTACTAAAAATTGAAACAAATATTTTTACATTCTTCTATTTAGCCCATGCGACTGTCTAACAACTCTAAACTCATGTTTACACGCAGAATTTATTCAAGTTTTAGTTTAATATGATGACCATAATTTTAATAGGACAGATAAAGTGGTTCAGTATTACGAGAAAATTTTACTAATGAAAAACCAATTTTTGTTAAATTTTTAAAATTGTTTTTCGAATGTAGTAAGTAATTCATAGTTATGTATCAAAATATTTCATTTGAACTAGTGCGTATATTGCATTCTGCTTGGAAACAATTGTAACAAATCTCATAATTTTAAAAAAATTTAGTTTTTTTAAGCACCATATTTTAAATAAAAAGGTCTTAAAGTCCTTCTGAAATGTTGAATCAATAATATACTTGAAATATTATTAAAATCATAATATTTAATTTAATTGCATTTGAAGATATTTAACGTTAGGTGGTTATTAATTCCCCTATATTTAACTACTTTTTCAATTTGATATCATAATTTCAAAAAACATTTTACAAACATTTCAAATTTTTTTTGCAAGAAGATTTATTAATAAATAAAACCTTTTTCTTACTGCATCACTTACATACATTTTAAATTTCAATTGAGAATCAAAGCTTACCATATGTCCATAAATAGTCGATATACCTAGAAAAATTATTGCATACTCCTCAACACTAAAAGAGAAAATTTTGTGATTTACACAAAAAAAAATTCCAGCTTTAATGAAAGTAAGTATTTATTTAGTATTCTCCAGTACAAATAATTCTCAATTTAATAAGATGTAACAAAAAAAATTAAATTACAAATTACTCAAGGTTATTAACAAAATCCGTTTTTTCGTTGCTATTCCTTCTGAATATTATGCGTATTCGTCTAAATACTTCAAACTGAATCCATAAAATTCAAAGCATCATGAGACAGAAAATTTCCACAAACATATTTCATGAAATTTGGACACCTTTCACTTGAGAATTTCTGAAAAATGTTTTAAATCTCAACGAAATTAGAATGTCACATCAGAATCGCAATCAGAAAAAGGATCGTTCAATGAACACAGTACTAGAAACCTAAATTTTATAAATATCTGTCACATATAAAAAGTATGAATCGTTCTGTGATTAGAATGGATAAAAATAAATTGCTTTAAGATTTTGCGATATTTGTGACAAACATTAAAATTGACTCCTTTAATGTAGCATACGTTAATATCAAACACCCGAGTTCCAAACAAATCTTGTGTTATTTGAATAGGTGAAAATATGTTTATTCCTTTTGATGAATAATTGTCGCTTCCAGTTAAAGTGTTGCGAAAATGACATCATACATATATCAAAGATATATAGGCTTTTGCGCAGTACAGATACGGGAATGTCTTTTTAAATTACTACTATAAGTGAAAGATTTCTTGCAGAACTCACAAACGTAAGGTTTTTCTTTGGTATGAATACGTAAATGACTTTTAAACGCACTATTATCACTGCAAGCGTAATTGCAAACTTCACAAACATAAGGTTTTTCCTTAGTATGGATGCACAAATGTACTTTTAAGTCGCCATTACGAGTGAAAGATTTCTTGCAGAATTCACAAATGTAAGGTTTTTCGTTTGTATGAAGAAGTAAGTGACGTTTTAAGTCACCCCTTAAGGAAAATGCCTTATTACAACTTTCACAAACATATGGTCTTTCTTTGGTATGAATACGTAAATGACGTTTGAATGAATTACTTCGAGGGAAAGCGCAATTGCACCCTTCACAAACATAAGGCTTTTCTTTGGTATGAATACGGTAATGTTTATTCAAATTATCTTTCTTGGAAAAACCTCTTTGGCAAATGTCACAAACATAAGGTTTCTCTTTTGTGTGAACACGTAGATGAACATCTAATGCAGAGCTTCGATAAAAAGATTTGTTGCAAACAGAACACGAATAAGATCTGTCATTTGAATGAATGAGTGAATGTCAATTTAATTTAAACTTTTGTGGAAATGATTTTCCACAAATTTCGCAGGTGTATGCTACCTTCCGTGGTTGAAAACACCGACGTTCTGTTGGAGTGTCCATGGAAGAAAACAAATTTTAGAATTTATTGCAAGTAAGAAGTTAATTTTAGTAATTAATTGCTAAATGCGTCTCTAACCGTTTGTTTAGAGCATCTGCTTTTTGGCACAAATGACAATCAATACTTTTCTTGTCAATTTAATTAAATGATAAATCATCAAGTCCTTCTTTTTACAGTCTTGTCACTTGTCTCAATATTCAAATATTTTTCACATGGACGTTTGCATACGAATATATATAAGTGGTAAATACCGAGCTGCAATTAACGCAAAAGTAATACTAATCATACGCATTCAGTGATAAAAGGAAAATGTTAAAAATTTTCCAACTGAAATGAAATGTAATTAATATATCACTTACTTGTCAATTGAGTATATACTCACACAATATTCATTTCAAAATGACTTTTAACATAAAATACATAGTTAATATTTTTTTTAAAAAATTTATGCTCAATGTGTGGCTTGGATGTAGCAATAACTTTTATTTAAAGTAGATATCCATGTTTTACCAATATGGGAATTGTTCCTAATAAATAAATTTTATTTTAATTTATAAAATGTAATAATGGAAAATGTTGACAATAGGAAAAGTATTAATATAATGAGGAATTGAAACTTTCCTCAAGGGTATATGTATAGGAACACGAAGTTTTTTAGTACCGATATATGTTAAACATATAGGAAGGAGGTAAATTCACTTTTTTTTCTTATATGTTTGTTCTATCATAGATATCCTAAAACCGCATTAGCCTTGTGGTTGTTTCCGCGCTCGGTGGATTTTGTAGAATCGTGGGTTTTAACCTGACGCCACTAAAGACAAGCTGTGCAGTCGCGATTGATGCACTTAACATATGCTGAAGTTCAAATCTTTCCGTTGGCGTGGTGGGGAAGTACCACGTCACGTGTCGTTCTCATCTCCTGATCGAGGTTCATTGCAATTATCTCTCGTGGAATTAAAAATAAACAAAAAACCTTTTGTTTTTTTTTTAAGTTTGAGAATTCACCATTAATTGTTAATAACAACGGAAAGATTGATATTAAATTCCTGGTTAGAGATTATTTTAATTTTAATCTAAATCTACTAAAAGGATAATTCAGTTCGACCAATCTTTTTACTGAAACTTATGACGCAAACTATATGAAAATTTTAAAATAACACGAATCATTTATTGCTGCTAAAAAATTATATTTTTGATTGGGTCTTGTCAAATCTTTTTAGCTGAATGGATTTCTGCAGTTTCGTTTCCTTTCTTAAAAAAACACATTGCACATAAATATATTTTTTTCATTTTTCCTTATTAATGACTTATATAAAACAAAATGTTCAGACATTTAATGTTTATAATATACAGAGAAACATGATAAACAATTCCACAAAATTCGTATTGGTCTTATGTATAGAGTACCTAATCACATTATGAAAGATTTTAGACCATATACGTCTATATTCAATTTGTTAAGATGTTTTAATTAAATTGTTTTATTTAAATTCTTAAAAAATTGTTTAAGTTAATTCAATTTATTAAGATAATTTTTAGAATGCAAACATGTTTTACATTTGTGTTTAGGTGGTATGAAATTAAAAATTCATCATTTTCATAAACGCAACAAGATATTATTGACGAAATTAAAAGAAACATCACTCTCCGCAATTTCTGTTGCTTCATTAGATTTAAGACCCATGTATGGACCAAGTATGACAGAATAGTCCCACTATAGCTAATGCATATCATAAGAGGTAACGGAAATAGGTTCCATTTATCTGGGAGAATAGCCAGGCACCCTGCCTTTAGAGATTATTTCAGGGGTCCTCAGGGACTTACCTTCTAAAGGTAAGTACGGGCATCATGGCCCCGAGCAACCCAAGTGATATTTTGCTCTCCCATGGGTTTCACTGTCTTCGACAAACACGGGTGATCCCTCCTCGACTTATTCTAGCAATCCTTCTGTATTTTCGGCCCTCCTTGTCAAAAAATCTTTGTTCTTTTTTTTCTTCTTATTCCCCCCCCCCCTTTTGACCACAGTTAACACTTGCTTGTCTCAACATTGCCACGACTGTCTCTTCCGCCAATAACCGTTACATTCATTCATTCATGCACTAGATTTAATTTTTATGACATCAATTGATTGAATATTTGTTGACTTCACCCTTAGAATTAGAGAGATGGCAATTGTCCACGGTCAATTACACAGGACAACGCCAGACGCATATCCCATACTTGGCCAACTGAAGATCTCAGAGAATCAAAAACCGTAACTTGCAGCATCACGCTAAATATCGGATTGTTAATAGAAATAAGGACTCCAATCCGAAAGTCGAAAAAAAAAAAAGATGATCTCTATCGCGTCACCATGACAACTACACAACTGCAGTCGAAATTTGTGATACAAATTTTTATACATAAGATATTCAAAATGAAAGTGATGCTAGATTTCGTTTAGGGTGGTATTTCACAATAATTATTAGCATAAAATTGTGTCTCATTAAACGTCAATGTACCGCTACTATTCTTCATTACAGATTTTAAAAGGAATTGATTTCATCGCTGCACGTAAACATTGGTGGGAACAAAACACCATGAAAATCATTTGATCTAATATTATTTCAAATGTAACAAAGTTCCCAGAAGTTTAAAAGACGATTATACTTGATATATAATTTTCCTTTTTCTACTTCTTATAGAAAATGCATGATTTGTATTTTTTTATATACACAGTATGCATGCATGATTTGTATTTTTTTGTATGTACACAGTATGCATATGCACTTATAATTTATTACAATAGTAATCGATTCCTGAAAGGGTATGTTTTGCGCATTAAAGGGTTCTAATTCCTTATAACATGGACAAATATTCTTGCATTCTTGTAAAAATAAAGTAGAAGCATTCTTATTTTGATTATTGTCGAAGAAAAAATATCGTTGTTCAATGGGTTTGAAGGAAAAAGATTTTAAAATTTTTATTTCTTGTTCTTTGATTCGTTGTTTATTAATTTCGCCCTCAGAAGCAACGAGATCTCTATTTACGACGAACCTCGTAACTTTGAACCTTGGCCTAGTGACGAGGAGGACATTTAACCTGACCACACCCTCTTCACACACTCAAACAGCGCTTATGGGTGAGCTAGAAGCCTTCACAGATTTAATACGCATCAGGAATCAAAGCGGCAACTAATTAATGACATCAGGATTTGTCCCCAAGGCTCGGCAGAAACGGCGCCAGCACACGTGTTTGTGACGATGACCCCTACCGCGACTGCAGTAAACAACGAGACAGGGCCCAGGTAACCTAGTGGTCATGGTTACGGGCACGCTCCCCTTGCTTTTCATCGAAACAGGGACTCGAACATTGATGTCACTTAAGAATCGTCTTATAGCCGGAACCTGATGCGAGTTAAATATGTCAAGGCTCAAAGTCATCCCATTGGCATGGTTTGGAAGTTAGGAGTGGGGTTAGTATCTCTTTTGTCATCCTCGTCACTTGACTGAGGTTCAAAATTAAGAGGTCTTTCGCTAATAGCCCTTGAGTTATTTCCAGTGCGATGTTACTAAAACCAACGAAACCAAACTGCCGAATATTTTTTTCAGCCATCTGGTATTTTTTGGTGCTTAACAATTTAATTTTTTTCATTAGTCGTCATTTTGTTGACTTTTAGTCTTTTGAAAGCAATTTACGTTATTCTCAATAAGACTTTGGATTTTAGTCTTATCCCCATGTTGAAAGAATTTAAAATTAAAACTAGAATGCTGTAGTAATAAGAAAACGCAATGTACTTTAAGGGAAATGATAAAATTAATTGAATTAATTTAATTTTTATTAAATATATAAAATAATTTATATTAATGTGAAATGTTGGAAAATGTCTGTAAAAACCTTTTTTTAAAAATGAGACTTGATTCCAAAATATGGGTTAAATGTATGGAATAATTACTCACCTAACGTTAGAAGATATTTAAAGGAATTAAATATTTCAACAATAACAATATTGATTCAATAATTCAAATATAATATTAATTTCAAATAAAGTTTTAAAATCTTATATTGATAAGAATATTTTTTAAAAAAATAAATTTTTGATAAAAATCGTCGATTTACAATCGGTTCGAAGCAGAGCGCAATATGAGATTTTTTTTAAAGAAACATTTTGATACATAAAAATTATATACTACATCCAAACACATTGTTTAAAATGAATGAACATGGATTGCTTTAAAAGCAATTATAAAGCAACACTATGTTTTTCTTATTCATGTGGTCTCATGTATGATGTGGATGAGTTGTCAACATCGATAAATCCTTTCTGGCGTTGTTTCCAGGGATACTTGCGTTGGAGTCTGAATGTGACTAGTACCAAGGGAGTTCATTTTCGACATATTTAAGGTCTTCAATACCGTATCACCAACGAAAAAAAAATCAAAATATCAATGAATTGAAGTAATAATAATACAGGGTGTATAGATATAATTAATAAACTATTTATTTCTTAAAATTTAATTTCTATTGCAACTACATTAATGAAAGACTCTTCCATTCTTTTAAATATATTCTTATATAAAGAATTATTGAATATAATGAAAATAAATTTTAAATTGAGGAGTCCTTCCTTTTCATACAACTTTGGATATCACCTGAGCCTGCCTCTTGGCTTACAGTTTGTCGTGGCAGATAATGAATCGAGAATCTAAGATTTACAGGACTTTCTACATTTTTTCATTTTTATATTTTATGAGCAAAAGAAAAACTACTTCTTTTAAAAAAAAAATTTCTCGTGTAGAAAATATTATCTTCTTTAGATTAATGTTGTTGCTTTACCCAAGCCGTGGTAGCTTAGTGGTAATGGCAGAGGATTTCACGGCTGGCAGTTTTCGTCGAGTAGTGGGTTCCAGCCTTTATGATATGAAAGAACAACTGCGAAGCCAGGGCTAAGATGCACCATACATCTGTTGAGACGCAAAGTTCTTCTAGTGGTGTGGTGTAGATGGTAAGAGAATGAGGGCCAGTTCTGTTGTCGTATTCGTCATTTGAGCAACGATTAAAATAACGATGACCGTTGCCAATAGCATTTGTGTTGCTTCCAGGGCGGCATAACTAATACTAATCAATCAATCACCTCAGAAAAAATAATGCCATCCATCCATTTGTGAATATTTCTCAAAATCTGTAACACATTGGTTAAGAAAATGATTTTTTTTAAATGTCAGCATGTGTACATAAATATGTAAAAATATCGCTTCCTTATTAAAAAAACGAGCCTTCTTTGTACGATGTTGTAGAATTGATTGTGTGTTTGTTTATTAACGTTGCACTTGGAAGCAACACGAGGTCTATAAGATATGGGACTATTCAAGTGATGAGGACACTACCTGAACAGGCCCCACCTGTCCTTCCTTCCACATCTCGTCAAATAGATTACTTGGTAAATTGATTAGATTTAACGTGCATCAGCTCAGCTACTCGGCATTTGTTTTGTGGTAAAGGGTTCGAACCGCTAGTTTTGAAGTCCGCAACCTAATCACTGGGCTACCACGGCTATTTTTCCTGATCGAATTTCAACTACAACAGAGGATTTAATTTTTTTTTTTTTTTGTTGATTTTTAACGAATATGTATCCTTTATTAAACCCTTTCTTCAGGAAAAATGTTTAGGATGTCTTAGTGGTTTACAAAAGGCATTGAGTATTTTGAGATATCAATGTAATCAAAAGGCGAGAAAAATATTTCATCAAGCCTTGGGGAATTCCTTTCCTACCGCTTCTGAATTTAACGTTTAATATATTAATAATTCATTTAATCCCGAGCCATCTGGTTAGCGTCCTTAGTAGGGCAATACGGGAGGGTACGAATCATTCTCCCTTCGTAGATTCTTCTTATGTTCACCCCTAAGGTGTTTTACTGAGAATAAGGCGTTTCACTCTGATAACTCATCATTATCTCCGAAACAGACTATTCCGACCACAATTAAAAAATTCGATAGTGTTTCTTCTTAAATCCGGGCGAGATCTCCATTAAAGACAACTGGATTTTTGTTAAAGATCATCATTCCTTTTTCCCATGAACTTAGTATTTTGGAATCCGGTTACCTGAGAGCTAATGACAAGATATTCAGTATGTTTTACCTTTATTTCATAACTCTTATCGGCATTTATGAGAAAGCTCGAAATATTTGTCGTATGCAAGTTCACACATCAAGACAAAACTAATCATTAATAATGATTGGTTTGGTTTTATTAACGTCGCTCTAGAAACGTCACGAGGTTATTGGCTACACACTTCGTAATTTTGAACCTCTCTCAAGTAAAAATGGACGACATCTTAGCTGTCACCCCACTTTCTTATCTTCCAAACAACGCTAACGGGATGTCTTTGCTAGCCACGATCAGGAATAATTTACATCAGGCACGGTTACACGTTTATTATCTTTTGTGGTATCAGGACTTGAGCACGTAAATGGAATAATCTTTCATCGATCATTGCTTATAAACTACTGCTATAGAAAGTAGATTTCAACATTTCATAAAAATAAAATTTTCATTAGTATGGATACAGTAATGCAATTTCAAATACCTTCTAGTACGAAAACCCTTTTGGCAAAAGCCACAAATATAAGGCTTGTTTTCTGCGTTAGTAACCAGATATACATTTACCTGAGCACATCCCGTAAATGTTTTTTTGCAGAAAACACAGGGATACAATTTCTCATTTGAATGAATGAGTAAATGACTACGAGGTGTCACTATTAAATACCGAAATTGAGGCTAGTACAGAAGAAGTACACATGAGCTAAACACTAACGACCGACTGCTGTTGAGCGTGAAGCCTTCACTTTCGTATGCAGTGCCGCTCACTCCGTAAACATATCCGTATATCTAAAGACTTCGTTCGAATATTCGAGAATACTTTTTACGTAACAATTTCTTTCTCCAATTTCGGCTGTGGTGATCTGCTGGTCATGGTGACGAATTCGTGATCATCGTTTTTTTTTTTTTTTTTTTTTCTTCTTTCGATACGTGTAGTGGTGCCTTTAATTCACGAAACAAACCGACATAGAGCGTGATATTGCAAGTTGAGTCTTTTTTTTCTACAGAAATTGTGGGAAAAATGTTTCCTTTAATTTCTAGTCAATAATACCTTGTTGCGTTTGTGGAAGTGAGGAATATGCAATTTCAAATTACACACACACATTTTATTCTAAAACTTACTTTAAAGCACAGTAACACAAAGAAGATGAGGACGTGGTGTGGAAGTTAGGAGAGGAGGTGACAGCTCAGGTGTTGTCACTTGTCCGAGGTTCAAAATTACGAGGCCCGTCGTCAATAGCCT
>BMAW01093499.1:0-10338 GCA_019974015.1 Nephila pilipes
CATCTCTCCCTCCACTTAACCTGTTAAACAGAACAATAGAATGGACCACCAAAGTGCAGTACCTCGGCATTACTCTGGATCGACTATTAAGATACAATAAGCACATTGATAATCTCAAGAGAAATTACTGGAAAAAATATTTTAGCATCCACCACCTAATTAATGCAAGAAGTATCCTCTCGATTGCCAACAAGCTACTGATTTACAAATCCATCCTTAGACCGCTCCTGTTATATGCATGTACAATCTGGGAATGCACCTCAAAAAGAAATATCATCAAGTTACAACTCATACGAAATCAAACATTAAGAAGTATTGTTGGAGCTCCCAAATTTATTTCACTAAATTTACTCCATAAAGAATTAAATACCCCAACCATTGCAGAAGAAATTGTGAAACAAGCAAATAAATTCTACGAAAAAATCTGGACTCATAGTAACCCGAGCATACAAGAGCAGAAAATCTACATTCACAAGCTATAGGACGTTTTCCCTATCCTCACCAATCGATGTACCGAGAAGAAGCAATTCAAAATTCTCTCACTTTCTCTAACACTTAATTTCGAGCACTATTACTAGCACCTTCTTTTCTAACTCCCCCTCCTATCCACTATCCATTCTCCCTCTCCTACCCTACTCTTACAGCCACCCCTCTCTCTTTCCACTCCCCCTACATCTCCCTCACACTCTCCCCTTACACTCTCCACTCCTCTCCTCCCATCAGACTCCGGATTGAAGCGAGGGAATCGCGAAAGCGTGCAGTCGCCCACATCCACCTCTCCTACCACACCTACTTCCCCCGCCCTATCCTGTACTATCCTTTCGACCGAGATCTCTTTTTAAAATCTCATCATCTATACTGATTTTTCACAGTTGAAAAATCAGAAACTACAATATTGTTCTATTACCTTATGTAATTTTCCTACAGATTAATCACCATCAACGGAGATGAAGTTCCTGGTCCGGAACTGGTCCTCATGAAAGATATATTCCGTGACTTGCTTCGCAGATTCCAGACCTGTGAAGGTCGAGTATTAAAGTTGAAATGTTAAAGTTGTTCTTATTAAGTTTGAAAACAAATTGTTAGTTCTTTTAGTCTTTCATAGTTATTTATTTAACCTACACCATCTGATAGGATTTTATGGGAACAGGTGGTTTTATCAACTTCCCTGCCCCCATACATTTACATTATTAATTTGTATTAACGTTTAGATATGCATTTTATAATATCCATTCCATACATGACTTTGAAAATTTGTAATGTACTTTTAAACATAGCACTCTATACATTCAACATAATTCTAAATTCAAAACTGAAATTTTATATTTTTTTTAAAAAGAAATTAATTTTAGAATGAATAAGCAATTAATTCTTTTAAAATTGTTTCTGAAAATTATACATAATTTTTTAATAGAATATTTTACTGTACCTGAAACTTGCCAGTATTTAATAGAAAAAATATTACGTTCCCTGTGTAAGAAAAATTTTTAATCAATGAGAAAATATATATAGTATAATCAGTTTTGAAAATCCTATAAAAATACATTTTGCGAAAAATGCGAGCAATGATAATTTTCTGTACCGAATGAAACTTTGGCTTACAATTTTAAAATTTGATTTTAGAATTTTCAATTTACCAAATTTACATGAATAACCCATGAATGGATTCAATGAAGTACCTTGTAATTTCTAGCAGGAAACAAATGCTTAATTTCATACATTTTAGCGTCTCATTAACCTTAATAATAAAATATTTATCAAAAGCGAAAGTGAAACCAAGTTAAAATATTTTCATAGAAATGTAACGTTTCGACGCTTGTATTATTATTTCAAATAACAGACCGATTTATTTCTACTACTATATTATACTCAAGAGAGTTGTTATTCAATATAACACGTCGTTGTTGAATTTCACTTAAGTTATCGTGTGGTTTAATGCAAAAACTTCTTCTTTACCGTTATAATATGTTGGTACATTTGCCTACATCAATTATGCATTTGCAAAATACCACGGAATTTTCAAAAATAAAAACAAATATGGCAGTTTTCACCGAAGTAAAAGTAGAATACTGTCCGGTTTATAATATCGTGACTCGGTAAGTTTACATGGAATTTGAAAAAAAAAAGACTCACATCAATGTCTTCAAACACGTTGTTTCATCGAATAAAAAGAGTCCTGTCATTTTCCAACGACGGAAAACAATGAATGTCAGTCACGGAAACAATTTACGCTTCTTCACTTCCATTCAGTTTTACCGCAGACAGATTAAAAGTGCATCCCTGCGTTAAAGAGTGTGTGGCAGGATTATTTTATTCAGCTTTAGTTCTCGAAGATGTTCTTAGAGAAGGAAGTTTGAATGGGGAGTTGCAAAATTCAATTCTTGCGCTGCCAGTCATATAATAAACAATATCACGAATGACTAAGTAGAATGATATGAAAATTTATGCATAAACAGGAAATATGCATACGTAAATTAGTTATTTTATTTCGGAGAAGCTCCACTCTATAACAAAAAAAAAAAAAAAAATAAATCGACGAACCAAGAAGGAGTTGTCCTTTGGAGAAAAAAATTGGAAAAGAAAATGATCAAGAGAAATCACCTGTTTTCTTATTATTTGACTGTTATATTTAAATGAAAATATTTTATCTTAGTGTCCAGAAACACAACAAGTAATGATTGCAGAGATTAATAATATAAAAGCTTTATTAAAAAATCTCACAGGTAAAATGTTTTGCAATATTACAACACACCTGTTGAATTGTTCTGCTCGTCAAAATGCCTTTTAAAACCTTCCCTTTGTTTTATATTCCAAATTACTTGTACTGCAGTTGCATATGGAGCTGTGAATTTATATTTTGATTTCTAACTTAAGACTTCATACAAAATCTCGATTAAATAAATTATTTCATGAATGTACACAATTTCTCAAACAATCATAATTTCATTCACTGCTGACTTTCGAAATTACATTTTCTTTCATAAATTTCTTTTCCTCTGTATCGTTATTAATATTCCAAAGAAGATTGATGCTAATCTCTTTGTGTCTAGAAATGAATTTATGTATTGTCAATTTATTTATTAACATTTGGTATAATATTGTAAATGAGTCTTTCAAGAAGCAACCAGAAGTCAATTGGCGATGGACCTCATAATTTTGAACCTTTTTCAAGTGACACAAGAACAACTACTGATATACCCTTCCCCTCCTCTAACTTCCACTCCACGCCAACGGGAACACTTTGAATGTAGACATATTTTACGTGTATCAGCCCCAAGTATACGATGGGTCTTACGAAAAATCACAAGCAGTGAGCCTGTTGTCATAACCACTAGGCTACCGCGGCCATTAGTAAAAATTTAAACTAAATGGTATATAATACCCTAAAATTGATAAGGTATGAAACTTTACGTGTCATCTTCTGTAAATAAAAAAATTATTTACATAAAGGCGTGTAAAACTATTCTGAGCAATGAGTCTAACAGCTCATTTCATCACCTACAGTAATCGCGCAGCTTTCAACTGCAAAGGAAATAAACAATAAAAAGTTTTTCATTTTTTAAAAAATGTTTTGTTTATGCATGGGTTTTGGACGTAATTTCTTTCACAAAAAAGATGTTCTTGACTTATGCACGTAGGGTGTTATATTTGTAATCTACATAATATCCTTATGCAAGGAAAAACACATTTTTAAACTCTAGTAGTTAGGCTTCATCGATAGCCGTATTTTTGTATTTTTAAGTCTTGTATTTATCTTTATTTTACCACTTTGAATAAAATATACTGAAATTGTAATTGTGAAACTTTACTCAGAAAGTATGAACATAATAAGCAACAAAATAAAACAATTACACTTTAAAAAATGGAATTCTAAAAAAAATTAATTACTTTCTGATTTTATGGATCAAATTTCTAGTAATATATTATACAAATATCGTGCCGTAACTGAAATTTGTGTTGATTAAAAAAAACATTCACTCTGCAAGAAATAGCCATATTTCACAATTTGGAAATTGTCCACACAATGGATAGCTTAAAAGTTTAAGTAAGCCCTCAATTTTAAAAACTAAATTTAATCAAAGTCTTATTTTAACACTAGTATATCAATATCTGCTTATGTAAAGATCACATTCACGTACATTGTACATTAGTAATTAAGCATGAGCAAATAGTAAAAAAAACGCATTTACATTATTAGTTCGTATTAACTTTTAGATCCATATTACATATAAGGCATTCGATATATGACTTTTACAATTTATAATGTATATATAAACTTAGCTCTTAATACGGTCAATACAACAGTAATTTCAAAACAGAAGTTACATAACATTAAAATTTTTTTAACTGAGAGATATAATTATTCTTTCAATTATTTTTAAATTGATTTTTTAAAACTTATTCCATAGTTTTATCAAACAAATATTGTACAGAACTTAAGTCCTGCCTGAGTTTCATTAAAAAAATTAAGGTAACAATATAAGAAATAGTCGCAAATAATGTAATAAATAGATTACATTTAGTTTCACGTAAGTCCTATTGAAACAACTTTTATTAAAATCACGAATATTGCTATTTTTCTGTACCAAATAGAAACAATTCAGTACAGAATTAATTTACAGTTTTAAAATTCGGCTTGGGAGTTTTTTATAAAATGTTCATGAATTACATATTTCAGGATTCCGCAAAGTACCACTTAATTTCCAACAGAAAACAAATGCAAAACACAAAACATTGTAGCATCGCAGTTTCCTTAAGAAATAAAATATTTACCGAAAGTGAAAGTGAAACTAAGTTTATGACATTTCCAGCTATGTAACGTTTCGAAGATCCTATCATTAATTCAAATGATGGATCGACTTATTTTTACCACCATATTATTCTCAAGAGAGCTGTCATTCACCATCTTATGTCGTTGCTGAATTCCTCTTAAGTTATAAAAGAACTTGAAGGAAAAGTTTGAGTAATTCTGGAAAACGCTTCTTCCTTTAATTTTCATGGTTTTATGCAAAAAATTGTCCTGCACATCATAACATATTGGTTTGTTCTCACAATGCATTTCTGTAACAATTATAGATTTGCAAAGTACTCTAGAATTTTGAAAAGAGTAGGAAATTTAAAAAAATTGTGACATTCTCCAGCGACGTAAATGTACAACGCTTTCCGACTTAATAATGTCACGGTCGGAAAGGATTCACATAAAATGAAAAAAGGTGCTTTATGTTATGTGTCATTAAAATACGTCGTGTCATAGAATAATATGAGTCTTGTCACTTTTTACAGGAGAGGGAAACAATGAATGTCAGACACTGATGCAATTCACACTTAGTCACTCCCATCCAATTTTACCGCAGACAGATTAAAAGCGAATTCCTACTTAAACGAGTGCATGACAGGATATATTTTTTTTTTTTATTTCGGAGTTATTTTCATAGAAGGAAGTTGGAATGAGGGGTTACAAAATTGAATTTTTACTCTATCCGAAATAGAAAAAACATCAACAATTAATAAGTATAATGTGACGAAAACTGATACAGAGACAAATAAGCAAACGTAAATAAGTTATTTTTTTATTTACAAGAAGTGAATTTTGATACAGTGATGAAGATGTAATAGTCTCTATAGAAGTCGGACCAGCTTTTGCAACGATGTACCTAAGAACTACTGATTGCATAATGGTATCATAGACTCTCAACATCCAAATGTGTCAAATATGTGGCAAAGGAAACATATCAGTACTGCACAGTGCTTGTCTGTTAATTATAGACAATCTCTTATAGTCTAGTACGAAAACAGCATTTTACATTTATTAAAAAATGAACAAGCAACTACATGCAGCACTTTACTCCAGTACCAGGTGCCGCATCTGTGCTTGTAAGAAGATCTAGAACGGACCGATTACCTTAAAAATGATGACATATTGGCTTGCAATAGATGTCTAGTAAGGATTGAATCTGTCCCTCAGATTTTCCACCACACTCTCACTTGAGGATTCTCATGAGAAAGGTTGAACAGAGAGTTCTCGCTGAAAACCACACTGTGGAATTCAAACGTCTGAGTGGCTCAGTCCGGACACTATTATCATCTTTCACGACTTTTTGTAAACCTCAATGGTAATCTTCGTTATGAGTTGCTTATGTGCAAACCACTTTCACCCAATCTTCAGTTAACTGTTCTCTCAGATATCTTTGCGTCGGAATTCCCCATATCATTCCTGTTAAACTGGAGCTGAAGGAAAAAGAAAAAAAAATTAAATTGGATGCGTGGAAATTATTTTTCAGAATAAAATTAATTCAAATATTGCAAAATAAAAATTTCATGGCCACGTTATTTGTAGGAACAACCATTTATTAACCAGATCTTTTTGAGAAGCTTCACTTCTATCTCGAAATCAAATCAGGGTTTTTAACTGCTATATAAAGTAAGCAGTTATACAAGAAATTCGAGCCTCTACAAGCTCATTTGTATCGTATTTTTCCAATTCAAACAATCAAAAAAAATGTTGATGCTAGATATTCGACATCTACTGACACAGTATAGTAAGGAGTGGACGTTTCTTTTTTTTTAGGATAGAACATTTATTTCGTAGAATTACATTTTGATATTTATGTTGTAAGTACGAATGGTTTTATCAAATGTCCAAAATCTTTACTTCGAACAAGTACTTCTTTTCCTCAATAAACAATCTAGGGAATTGCGGCCAGCAGCAATTTTGACGTTGTAAAATAAAATAAAAACGTGTTGTTCTTCAATAGATTTAAACGAACTATGATCAAAACAATGGAGAGTGAAACCACATTACAAATCCATTTGAAAAAAAAATTATGGATCCTGCATTTTGATGATAAATCGACTCATTGGACGAGGCTTAGAAAGTACAAGTTTTCTCTTCCATCGGAATTGTGTTCACCTTTTGTGGAAGTTTATAAGTTTTGTTCCACAGCAATTCAAACTATAACAATAGATGAACAGATGTTGCCATGTAATTTTCGTTGCCAATTTAAACAGTCTATGACAAATAAGCTTAATAAGTTTGGATTTAAATTCTGGCTAATTGTGGATGTTGAGTCCAAATATACCAGGAAAGGTTTTATGTATTTAGGAGAGAATTTCGAGAGTAAAACAGATGAACTAGGCTTGATAAATATAACGTTATGAAAGTAATGATTCTACGAGGGTCATTTATTAAGTCCTTAGAAATTTCAAGAGATAGGGTTAGTAGAATCGAAATGTATTCGTTTTAATCAACATCATGATTCATTAGACATCAGTCTAAGTTTCAATTACTCATTCTACTGATCCTGACGCCTTTTACTCATCAAAAGTATTTCTTTATAACTTTACCGACTGATGAGACCATATGCGCATTTTTTTGGAAAAGATTCACCAAACGTATTCCAAAGTTTTGATTTTGTTTTTTCCTGGTGCATATCGATGAATCAAGGTCTCATCCACGATAACGCAGTAGTAATCACATTTTCATTTGACAGCAAATTACTAACTTACGAATCAATGTCATATGTGATTCGGCTGCCTCTAACAGATGGCATTACTCAATGGTATAGCAATTTACATTAATGATGCCATTTGTCTTAAAATACACGCACTTTTGGAAACACTCTGTATTTCTTTTCAGGAGAAGATATGCCTTAACAGCCCGTAATACTACATCTCATAAACTTGCACAATTTTTGCCAACAAAATTAAATTCTGTTGTTTATACAAAACATCTAAATCGAAGCATCTAAACGTGTCAAATTTGAGGTGGTTTTTTGAAGATTCCCTATTAATTTTCTCTATGGCCATTGCATGTAATCTAAATAGTCACTAATATGAAGTCTAATCATACAAAAAAAAATAGTCAAATAATAGGAACCCCCCCCACTTCAAAGCGTTTGTAATATACTCTAACATTAATGTAAAATATAAATCTAACTATAGTTATCTGGTCTGTGTGAGTTCACTGGTAACGACTAGGGATTTTAGAGGTTTCTTTAACTTTACTCAATCATAGAGATCTTAAGTTCTTAATCTATTACAATCTATGTTGGTTCGAAACAAGGCCTACTTATAATCATAAATAACTCCATTACCAAACCATGAATGACTCGCTATTTAATTAACCGTCTCATATATATATATATATATATATATATATATATATACATATATATATATGTGTGTGTGTGTGTGTTTATGCATGTTTCTTTGAGTGTGTGTGTAGGTGGCTGTTTAGTTTTTAGAGGCCTAAAATGAGTCCCCTAGATTTCTGGGTCTAGAAGTGATGGTCTTACAGCCGGATTCCATGATGATTTTGACATTTGTGTTAACTGATGGAGCAACATTTGAAATTATTCTATTTATTTACCAGAAGTTGAATCTATGATATATGCACAGTTTCTAATAACAAAGAAATTTCAATTTCAGCAATTAGCTCTTCAAATACTCTTGATGATAATCTCTTAGTATCATTTTGTCTTTTAGTTTTGAAAGGGCTCCGGTGTTCAGTGTAGGACATTTCAACCGATTATATCTGTAGCGAAGCTATAGTCTGCCACTGCTGAGTGAAGAGTGGTGATGGGCTAAATATGGAAGAACGAGAAGACAATAAGGGTGGCAAAAAGTAATGTTCTCAGGTGTTTTTGCTCTAACATAGAGGGTACTGCATAGGATAACTCATAATGACAATTCGTGGTGCCATCTGTAAAGCATAGGAGGAACTAGTTTTACAATATTATTGAAAATGCAATTAAAAATTTATGCAATATTTAGAATTTGCGACAAGCCTTAACTAATATTTTCTTTAGTAAAAAAGTTTTGCCCAACCACTTGGTACGATTTCTGAACGTTAATTCCGAAAAACGGAGCAGGGTAGCCACATTTGGTAAAATACCGCCAAATAATTCTTGTCTCCAAGGGTGATTGGGTTAAACTGCATTCCAATCATTTAATTTACCGGATGAATGAATTAATTTTTGTTAGTTTTAACGTTTTCATGTCTTTCACTTCGTGTGAATCTGTCTGTGTGTGTATGTATTCATCTTCTTAATTTGAGGATTTATCATCATTTTGACAAGAAGAGGTGTTTGCTATTTAAAGGCGACGCGAATGATTAATTAACTAAGTAGCTGTCATTTCTTATCGAAATGCTGGAACTAGACTCGATTATGACAAACGACTTTGATTTTTTTACCCTACTTTTAAAAACCGATATACCGATAACACTAAGGTTCTAATCAAACATACTATAAATCATTCATTCCTAGTTCATTACTTTACGACTAAAGGCTGTGTCTATAATTTGAGTCATGCAACTTATGTTTGTAAGTCCTTATTGTTTAGAATTATGGCTTAAGGGATCTAATAAAGAATTAAAATTAACTGCTATAGTTTGTTTTCTGAATGTGGAAATGATTTCATTTAAAAGCTTTCATCAACGTTATGTATTTATTCAATAAAACGAAACCGATTTAAAATTAGTTTTATGTCACCAGACTAAATGTTAGTGGTAGAATACTAAATAAAAGTAAAACCTATAGTAGGTTAGAAGTATGATATTAAAGAATGTTATTCGCGAATAAAAATATTTCACTCAAAATTAATCTTTCGTTAAAAGAAATCTACCTATTTTGCAACAATTATCCTTAAAATATTTAGTTAATTCAGAAACTTTTGAGCTGAGTTATTTATCGTTAAGCCATTAAATGAGATAATAGAAATAATTTTGAGTACATACGTATTTGAAATTAGTTATTTCCTTTTCAATTTAGATAGAAAATTGGAATTATATTTAAGATTAATTTCAAGTTTAGAGTTAGATTTTGTCATTAGTTCGTTAACGATATCTGAGCCATACAAACAGAAGAATGTTGACATTTCCAAAAACGAGTGGTGGGTAAACAGTTGTCGTTTCCGTTTGAACCGTGACCGTTTAAATGCAGTTTTGCGCGAAATAGGAGCACAAAAACTGTTAATTTTCTTGAACGTCAAATTTGTGAGTGATAACGGTTTTAATCTGGAAAATTCATTTTTGGTTACCCTGATAGCTCTTCTTTTAGAAACTTAAGAAACTTCTACATAAGTCACTTTTTTTTTTAATCCTTGATTGTTAAATGTAGCAGACAATTATTGAAAAAACGCAGGAGATACTTTATAAATGCGTTATATATTTCTTTTTGCTTTTTATTTCTTTTTAAATAATTTCAATTTGTATACCTTGGAGGAATTCATTAAAAGTGCGTGTAATTATGTATAATAAGATAATTTATTGTTTTTTTTTTTTATGATTTGTAGTAAAAGGGTAAACTGCATGTTTAGCATAGGTGCATGGAAAAATAT
>BMAW01093513.1:4445-17581 GCA_019974015.1 Nephila pilipes
GTAACGAGAGGAGTTGATCTTTATATAACAGGAGTACTAAAGTGCGGCTCTAACACAAATAAAATATTTGTATGAATTATGGTAAGCTAAAAGTACTTGATGTCCAAAAATGTAATTAAATTTTATTACTTTTTACAAAATTATAAGTAAACTTAAAGTGATCAACGTCCAAGATTAATTATTTCATTTTATTTTTTGTTAGTTATGGGACTTAATATTGCTATTCGAAATCATAAAATAAATACAAATATTGTACTGACTCTATCACAAAAGTTTGTAAAGAAAGTCTTTAAAAGTTGAAATTTGTTTGTGGATGCTTTACGAATGTTGTCCAACTCAGCAGCAAGTTTGTTTAGGAAGTTCGCACAAACTTGACTTATTGCATATCAGTTAAATCATATTTATTTTGGATTAATTTAAGGGTTGAATACAATCTCTCACTACAATACGGAAAAAGCTATGAAAACTGAGATGAGTCTTGGATTAGGGATATTATTTTCTTCCGGAACCTGTTCCAAAGACAATAGTTGAACCACTGTTTCGTCTTTAAAAAAAAACTGTTTTGGAGAAAATTTTACGAAATTGTGTCATTTTGGGGGGGGATAAAATGTTATCTGGGGATATTTTGTAATTTTCATCTGGCAACACTGAATAAACGGCTCTTTCAAATATTCCTTCCTGAAATGAAGTTTCCAAAGACAGTATAGCCGGCCTGGGAGTTCCAAAAAATTAGGAAAAAAATTAAGGTGTGATAGAAAACATCTAAATAAACAATTTTCAACCTATAATACAAGGCGGAGAACCAGCGGTGAACCTCTAGACGGCGTTGTAGTGGATATCATAAGGCTCGAGTTTTTTTACAAATCGTCATTGCTACAGTAGATTTCACAGGAGGCATGACCTGAAACACCCTGTACCACATCAATTGTGATATAGTTTTGATTGAACAAAAATTCTTCACTAAAAATTTCTTTACTTTTTCATTCTTCGAACACTTTTAATCCGCCCCTTTTATATGGATTCTTTTTTTTCACCGGCCACTTAACACATCCTTATATAAATGAAACAACATTGTAAAACAGTTCATTACATTTAAAACTTATAACAAAAATTAAAAAAACATAATACAAATTACGACACTGCAATATATGAGCTTATTTTTAGAACATTAAGAATTATATATAAATAATATAATAAATATCGAACATACAAGTCTGAAAGTCTGTATTCTAGGTTTTTTTTATAAACCTACACCGATGATCGAATCATTCTAAATTTTTTAGTTTCTCGGCTGATGTATGGAGGAATTGTGACTGTTTATTAACGTCACATTGAGAAGCAGCACAAGGAGTATTGGCGAGGGATTTTATAATTCTGAACCTAGGTCAAATGATGAGGACGACACCTGAGCTGGTACCTCTTTTCCAAAGGTCCACATCACGCCATGGGAGGATTTGGGACCTAGACCAAATTTCAGGTGCATCAGCTCCGCTACACGGAGGGGTTTTGTGCATCACGGTTTGAACCTTACGCCGGCCACGAGTCCGCAACCGTGAAAACTAGGCTACCGCAGACACACTGATGTGTGGTCCTACGCATAATTTCGCCCCAAAATGTTGCTTCAAGTTTATTTTCAGTAATATTATTTTAGTGATGCGAAGAGATGTCGTAAGGTTTCAAATGTTATTTAGAAATAACTGCGATATCTCTGAATAAAATTTAATCTGCATATTAATTGATCCTTGTGTACATATTATTGTAAATTACATTTATTAGTGCCAATTTGTTTGATTTCTGATAGACGTAGATTGAAATAACCCGCATTATCGTAAGGTTTAATTATAACTAAAAATAACCCATACAAAAAATTAATTGTTATTTATTATTTGAAAGACTTCCCTACATAGACACCATCCAGTTATGCATTTCTCCTAGAGTTTCTTGATGGCTGTCATTGCGGAACTCAGCAGACTAAAAACTCTTAGTCATACTGCGAATTGCTTCAATTAACAATTTCCTGGAAATCAACATTGATAGCTGTAATTTACAACACTATATACATAGATTGATTGGTTTTATTAACGTCGCACTAGAGACAACACGATGGCTATTGGCGATGGACCTCGTAATTTTGAGTCTCGGTCAAATGACGAAGACGATCCCTGAGCTGGAACATCTCCAAAATTCCACACCACGCCAATGGGAGGACTTTGAGCCTCGGCAAATTTAATGTGCATCAGCCTCGGTGAGTCTTAAGTAGCATTAAGGTTGGAATCCTCGCCTCCACAAAATCTTTTAAGCGACCATGATCATCAGCATACCGCGGCAACCATTATGTTCATAAGAATCCAAATAATATGTCGAATAAATTTTACTCACATATTTCAGCTGTATTTTAGTAATTATTGAGCCTTTGCGATACCCCGACGTAAAAGTAAACTTTTAACAATTTCTGTAACTTAAAAGAGAAAAAATTTCATTTGAAAGGATAAGCGAGAACCCTGTGGAAACTTTTTTTTTTTTTTTTTTTTTTTTTTGAATCATTGCGTTCTTTCGGGTATGAAGAATTTTATAGAAATAAAAATAAATTTTAAAATTGACTCAAACATCGATTGGTTTTCCAGTACGATAGAATTTCGTTAGTTGTTGATAATTAATTATTTTAATTACGAGTTAACAGTAATTCAATATTATTAAAATATATTTAATGTATTATTTTCCTCAGATTCAATAAAGAAAGCGTTTACTGTCCCATTTGAAAACTTTTTTGAAGTTAATTTTAGTAGCGGTATGTATTTACATAAATATTCGATTCTTTTTGTTAGTTTAATTCGTAAAGTTTAATAGAAAAACAATTTTTGCTCTCACCATCCACAATTATAATCCATTCTTTCTGCATTCTCTAACAAGAACCTTTTTAATTATGTTAACAAAAAGAACTAAAGAGAATAAGGTAACTTTTTTAATTCACCGAAATAAATATAGTTTTATGATAAGAGTTATATTTGTTTTGATACATTCAACACATCGAGCCTCTAATTTTTAAATACTAATTAATTAGAGTCTGAAAAAAGTATCAAATTATTATGCTTTAATAAATTCAAATTAATAAGACTTATTTTCCCATACTGTTCATTGCTGATAAACGTAATTTCTATGCTGTTTCCATATTTATTAGTTTTAATAATTTCACTCTAGTGAATTTCAATCACTTATGATTTTATATATATATAACACCTTGACAGGTGCTCATTCCATATAACGTAGTAATTTTCTTTAGCTAAATTTCATTTAATTCCTTACCGTTTTTGCCATTTTTCTCATTAGTTTTATTATAATTCAGTTTTGTTTTGTGAGCCCATACCTAGAAAGACTAAACGCAGAAGAAAAATGAATGATTTACAGTCATTGTATAGCAATATATTATACATAGTAATTTCATTATACTTTTGAGTGTTACTAAGTTTATTATTATTATGTTTGTTACACAATACTTAAAAGTGTGTAGTTAATTATACGTATATAATATGAGGGCAATTAATAAAAGTTTAACACATTGTTTTGACTGTTGTTTGGTCTCCGGTGAATAACACGAATCCAGTATATAATGGTGTGATATCTCCATGAAAAATGATGATGATAATTGGGCACAGAAACAATCAAATTTTGATTTGACTGGAAATGGCTACCAAAATCAAAAATAACCAATGGATAAGTCTCAAAATTGTTTTTGGAGCCGTTAACAGGTGGCAGCACATAATGTCTGAACCAACCTGCTTTTGAAATACTATCTGTATCAAAAACAGGTACTTTTTGGGCCATCTTGAGTAAACATACACAATGCCATGTCTTTATAAGATAATAAATGAAAATTTCTATTTTATTAAAGAATTCTACAAATTTATACATTAAAGTAAAAAAAAGTCAAGATCTTTATTACAAAACTAAGCTTCATATTTCTGTATGCACTTTAATGCGTAATGCAACATAGATTGCAGTATGCAAGTTAATAAAAAATACTTAAAATTAAATTAATTTATTTTTTATATCTATCTCTTGATTATGCGCTAAAATTAACAGTGCTAAACTATGTCTTATTGTATATGTTTCAAGCATCTATACACATATATATGTGTGAATGTGTCATAACTAATAGTGTTTGTTCCTTAACGTTTATTTAATGCATTGCCTTAATGGAAAGGAGTATCAGGCCTCTGGTTAAGCAAGTACCAGTAATATCTACCTCCATCCATTACAAAAATCCATCACACACCTGATTTTGAGGTTTGGTTTGATGGTAGGAGCTTCATCCTTAATAAAGTCATTTTGTCGTGCGAAAAAAAGGATGCATTTCAAGTATTTTTCTGTATTATCTAGATGTCAAATACCCTTTTTGCAATATATAGTTCTTTTGAACGAAATGGAACCGTACACCATTACCGCTGTTTGATGTTCGCCGTCTGCACGATATTTTGTGGTTGAAATTGTTCAATGCACACACATAATGGTTATTGCTCTATCTTTGTTGAGAACAGGATTTCATTCGAAGAAATGATCTGAAAAGATGAGTAAAAAGTTAGCATGTGTTCTAATCTAAATGATCGAAATCATGTGTCTCTTCTTCAGAAATGCTGTACGATGCTCTCTCCAGAAATTTTAACTATTGTTTATAAAAATATATTATTGAGATAATGCCTTGAAAATTTATATACACTAACGATCCAAAACAGGACCTGATTACAATCGATGTTAAAATGATATTCTCGCGACCTTGAATGTGATTCTTTAAATCCAGGAACATTTTTCTCAAAGTGCCTATGTGCTACCATCAGCTAGTAATGTTATTTTTTTCCTTTTCCTTTTTTTTTTTTTTTTTTTTTGGGGGGGGGTGATTTTGATATAGTTACAATACTGATATTCATGCTAACATTTTTCATGTCCTTTTGTTTTGATTATGATTATTATGCGGGATGGTTTAAAAAGCTCTTGGGTTAGAAATGAAAAATGAAGAATTAGGACGATGAATTAGAAGAAGATGATGAAATGAAGAATTAGGACGATGAATTAGAAGAAGATGATGAAATGAAGAATTAGGACGATGAATTAGAAGAAGATGATGGAATGAAGAATTTAATGAATGAGTTTTTCAGCAAAACGAAAAATTGTCGCTTAAGAAATAATATGATACGAATTTCTCAGTTTTAAAAATTTTTTGGTAGTACTCATATTTGTTTCCAGAATTGTTACAAATTATTATCTCAACCTTAAAAAATCAATTTCCTGGCATAAATAAAAATAATTTAAAATGCTAATATAAAAAGGATACTTTTTAATGAATCGTTAGGAAACGGCGAAAACTAAACGGTATTTGCATATATTTTACATACTTAAAAGTTAATAAAAAAGAGCTTTAAATATATTGCTAAATGAAGGATTTTTATAAAAATATAGTTCACACATTCATTCGTAGAAATGAATGTGTTTTATTCATTTCCCTTATTGTATGAAATACGTATGTTATATATTTTGAAAATAAAGCACATAATTTATTTGAAAAAAATATCATGGAATTAAAAAGGTTTACGTCTGAACACATGAAAATTGTGAGAAATTTTGTGAAGGAAAAAAATCAAAACGTTTATGAACATTTCTTTAATCTTTAATAATAATGAAGAACATGTGAGCCATACTGAGGAACGTATGAAAATGATGCAAGTGGAGTTTAATGATGCTAGAGTCACTTGTGGCCATGCTGCACTAAACAAATTGTAACTGTTATCTAGACGTTCGAAAATAGGAAGAAATTAAACACGAGTGACAAGAAAAAGGGACGAAAATAGAGAAGGATCGCTTAGATATCCCGGGGTCGTGTCACTCATGTTCATCAAAAAACAGTTAACCCTGTAGGAAAGAAAAAGATCACTAGGATACCTAGGGGTCATAAAGCATTTATTTTCTTTAGATGGTAAGCCCCTGAAGGCAACGCACGTTAGTTACATATTCAAGTTCAAAATCCTCATTTGTCGTATTATGGATGTGAAAATAGGTCCCCTACTCAGGTGTTTACTTCATATTTCTGACAATGCATCCAAATTATGTGGTGTATTGTCTGTTATAAGCAAACTTACGACATGCTCAGTAAAATGAAAGTAGCTGCTTGATATGTTTAATCTTTAAATTCTCATGATTTAAAGAGTGGCATGAAATGTACTTTTTAAAATTATTTTCTTTTGTGGCGAGTTAAAGAAATAGTTTTTATTATATTTTTCATAAACTATGGGTTGACGCCTGTGTAAAAATGCGTTTCTCATTTTAAGACAAAATAGTTACATTTCTCTTATACATTTCATTGAAATTTTTTCTGTTTGCCTTAATTTTAATATCGGAACAGAATATTATCGATATATTTAATAATTTACTACCTAATGTAACCTTTTGTAGATTATTTTGAAACTTTTTGGTGTGAAAAGGTGGCATCGTTCTTGTAATTTAGAATTTTTTGTATTTTTTTTTGAGACTGATTTAGAAAAAATAGATTGGAGTAAGATAAATTGATGTTTATAAAAAATTTATTTTCTCTAATACAGTTCATATCACCAATTACTTTCAAATGTAAACTAACAAAACAAATTACTTTCAAATGCATACTCAAAAAAAAAAAAAAAAAAAAAAAATTACAACATGTTTTGGTCTGCTTTCCCAATAAGTTAGATTCAGTTTTTTTTTTCGGTACCTGATTTCCTTTGTCTTCATAATTTATCTTCATCCACACTATATATGAAGGTCGTCTAAAAAATAGGAATATTAAATATTTTGAAAATCGAATAGGTAAAATATTTTTCAAAAATTTACTAAAACATATGCGCACATCAAACGCTATTTTCCGACGTAGTCACCTTTCTTCCCGATGGTCTTTCGGCCTAGACAGCCGAATTATGGTTGCAAACTCGCGGCTGGCATTGTTTAAATCGAGGGTTCGAATGCTGATCTGACTAAAGATCCACGGTGCAGAGGGGCTGATGCACGTTAAATTGATGAAGGCACGAAGTCGTGCTGGTTTACGTGTCCTCTTCGTCACTTGACTGAGCTTCACATTGCAAAGTCCACCACCAACCTTGTGTTGCTTCGAAATGTGCCGGCAATAGACAATCAATCAATCACAACGAGCTTTGTGAGCTAAGAGATGAACTTTCATATATCTGAGTTAAAAAATTTCCCCTTCTCCAATTTGACCCAATGCTTGAAGGTACTCTGGACCTCATCGGACATCAAAAATCTTTTTTTTTACTTGTAAATCACTTCAGAGAAGTAAAAAGATGAAAATCTGAAGGTGCCAGATCAGGGATGTGAAACGGGTGGTTGATGAAATCCTGACCGATAGAGCCTTAAGAGTTGCTTTTGGGTGTTGACTCTGAGGACAAATACGCTCCCTTCGCTTACATTCCCCTTATTTAATTCTGAATTGTCCTCCGTAATTTTTTAAGGTTGCGTAGAATCGCTTGGCACTAATCGCTTCCCCAAGGCAAATACATATATTTTCTTGATATCACTTGGACACATTAGTACTGTCCATAACATCCATTCATGTAAATAAGTTTTTATTACGTTAAAAATCTGGAACCGCGTTTTTCCCTTTGTGAGGCGAAACTGGATGACGCCAATTCGCAGGTGGTGTGATTCGGAATCGTGACACACTCATCGAGACTTGAACACAGTGCAATCAATTTTGTTGAAAAAAAATCTCTTTAAGCGTCGGAAGCTCTGTACTCTTAATTTCTTGGAAACCTCGTATCTTACTAGACTTTACATTTCTTCTTCTTTTTTGTTATTGTTGCCAAGGTCATCATTCGTCGACCTTTAAGGTGTCTCAGGATTCTTAAATTTCAAAGTTTTCAATTTTTTTTAAAGGAAAAAAAAATTAGAGCCCCTCTTTTTTCAACACTTTGGTGCCAAAAGTTTAACCAAATTTTTCCAAAAAAAGCTACCAAATTTTTCCAAAAAAAGCTACCAAATTTTTCAGAATCATCGGGGGAAAAATTAAACTTTATTCAGCTAGTTTTTCCCCCTTGTTATTTTCCAATTTCCTTTTTCAACTTTATTAAGAAACTATTGGTTTGTTTGCAGGAGCTGTCAGAAATTATTAATCGTGTTAGTTTGAAATTTAATAGACAAATACAATATTAATTTTTTTATGATTTATAACATCAGTTTTTGTAAATAATTATGAACAAAAATGTATGTGAATTTTAATTTATTCCCTGATATATGTGAATTTTAATTTACAGCCTGATGTATGTGAATTTTATTTCCTACTCTAAGTAACTGTATTAAAAAAAATTTCCCTCTAAATTTTTTTAAAGTTTTGTAAAACCTCAAAACTGAACATCTTTCTACTAAATAACATTACACTTCTAAATTTTGATCTATGTTGTATTTTAGAATTAAATATTGATTTTAGTAATTTTAAAAAAAAAATGTTTAATGTATATTTCTTAATAATTTCTTAAGATTTCTTTAAAATTACATAATTACATGATAATATGAGAATTAATGTAAAATATATGTGAATATTGTACGGTAAAAGTTTCTCCTTTACCTCATTGATGAATTTATATGATTTGATAAATAATGTTTTTTCGCATTCACAGATGTTTAGAGTCCAGGAGATCCCTTCGTATGGCTCGTAGTGTGACTTTTTAATATTTGAAACTTTGCAATATAATTTAATACATTCCATGGAACAGTTTTTTAGGCATTATTAATGTGAATTTTTATTCACATTGTTTGTTCTATATCTATGTTTTGATTGGATGCATAAATTATTTCATTGTCCACCATAATTTTCTCTTTGGCAAACTTCAGGACTCGTATGTCTGGCTACGAGAGTATATGTTAACTATTTAAAACACTACATTTTAATAAAAAATAAAATACTTTTATTGAAGAACATGTCATCATTCTAATTTCTTTTGAAACTAATCTTTTGTAATAAAATTTAAAGAAAAAAAAAAGAATCTAAACTTTTTGCTGTACATTCAACGTACAGAATACTTTACACACGATTACTAATTCCATTACACTGTGTAAAAAAATTCTATTTTAAGTCTGTTCTCTCATTCAGTTTTACGTACCTGCAGTTATATTTTCATTAAACCTGTAGTTCAGGAACAGATCATTAAAGTCTCATTGCAAGCGAGTAGAGAAAAAGGCGGAGTTGAGAACTAAAAGTTTTATTTTCATTTCCAGATCGAAAGACCATCAACAATGCACGACTGCCGAACTCTGAAATTGCAATTGTCTTCCTTCGATTTCAGTGGAGCATGGAGCTTTTCTAGAGAGTCTGAAGACGCCGTTCAGTGGAGCAGAAATGTTTTTCGAATGCTCCGAGAGAAGTTGTAAACAAAACCACACAGAAAGACCAGTATTGTTTTGAGAAACATGGCGCTTGATGTTTAATGTTATTTATATGGAAAAAAAAATATAATAAGCATCTGCTCTGCTCTAGCTGGTGAGAAAAAGAATCACAAAAGAATCAATCACTCTGTGGGAGAGGGGTTTTTATTAAATTCTGAGAACGGTGAAGTAAAAAAAAAATGTTTATTTTTACAGACGTCCGAGCATTTTGTTTGCTTAAAACTTTTAGAATGAGACAGAGAAGAAAAAATTAGAATTAGGCATGCTAGAGGAAATGGTGTTCAAAAAATAACACTCATTTAGTTTTATCTTGCGACAGAATTTTTTCGTTAAATATTTTTCTGGTCTTTTGAGTTTTTGGAATTTTAAGATGTCTATCTACATCGTGATATTTTAAAAAGAAATATCCACTCGATGAACCACTGTCAAAAAAAATGTGTAATATAAATAGTATGGAAACATTTTCATCAAAAACGAAAATATCTTAATTTATAATGTTACGTAGAATGGTAAGGTTATTGAAAATTTTTTATTTGTTTATTTTTTCCTGACGTGTCATTTTCAACTAAGAAGGAATAAGGCTCTCAATCTAGTATACTACAGCAGGTTTGCTCTTAAATAAATGTTGGGATAACAAAATAAACCATTCTAGTTATAGATTCTTTTTCGAATTCAATGTTTTTCTTCATTTAATATGTATTTCTTTAAATTGTTCTTAAATTTTGTGTAAAAAAACACAGAAATTTTATAAATATGTGAATATATTATAAAATTGTACTTTTATATATTTTTTCACGTGATGATGAATTTCCGTAATGTATTTAATAGTTTTAAATTTAATTAACTTTCTTCGAGGCTTTATTGAAAAGTAATATCTCCATAGCCATAACCTTTTTGTTTGTCACCCCATTTTTACAAGCGTTGTACCAGAAATCTTTACGTATCCACCATATAATGCATTAATCATTTTCCGACACACATATATAATCCCGATCCCTTTCCACACACTCTCTTCAACGCTTAATTAGTCGTTCAAACCTTTCGGAGAAGAATTTCGGTGGTTGCTGTCAACACCAGGCTATAAAGATAACTTTCTCCTCTTTGTCAAGATGAAAGGGAAATATCTTATGATTCTCTATAATCTTTGGGAAAAGGTGAAAATTGCAAGGTTTTATGTCGGAGCTAGATAGGCTAGCAACCTTCAACTATCAGAAACTTGGTGACGACGCACTATTTCAATCTCCATATGAATCGCCAATCTCTTGAGTTCAGAGTCCATCAGCAATATCTGGAAATAAAGCAAACAAAGAACTTACATGGAAGAGGTAAAATAGTTTTCAAGTACAACGAGAATGGGGAAATTTGATTTTGATTTGATTGTTTATTAGCCTCACATGGAGAAGCTACGCGAGGGTTAGAGGAGACAAACCTCGCAATTTTGAGCCTCGGTCAAGTGACGAGGACGACACCTAAACCGTCTCCAAACTTCTACACCATGCCTTAGGAGGACTTGGGACCTCGACCAGATTTAACGTGCATCAACCCCACTAGGCGGCGAATCCTTAGTGGCCTCAGGGATCGAACCCACGACTCGACGAAAACAACTCTGCTTTCGAATCTGCGACCATGATCTCTAGGATACCGCAGCCACATTACAACGTGATAATAAATGTTAACAGGTAGACATTATAGAATTAAATGAAATGACTAAAACTATAAAAAAATTACAGAAGACCGATAAATAATTATCACAATAGAATACAACATGATTTTATTATCATGTTATATTTTATTGATAATTATGAAATGTACATTTTTATTAACATGCCTTTTGATTTTGTAACCTTCATTTATAAGTTTTATAACACTTATATTATTATGAAACATGAACTTATAATACAGTTTTATAACATGCAGAATAATATATATTTTGAAGTGTAGCATAAAATTGCTTAAATATATACTTTCT
Organism: Nephila pilipes; assembly: GCA_019974015.1. Taxonomy (NCBI): domain Eukaryota; kingdom Metazoa; phylum Arthropoda; class Arachnida; order Araneae; family Nephilidae; genus Nephila; species Nephila pilipes. Next base: position 15,829 of record BMAW01093513.1, read on the forward strand.
AAAAATAAAATCAATAATCCTATCCCAGGAGCAGATATTTAAAATTTTTAAAAGAAATGCGATAAATCTCGCTTATGAAATTTTAAATTTTATATACATTGTATAAAAATAATATCATAAAAATAGGAAATTAAAATCACCTTTTGTAAAACCTATTTCCTAAATTCCGTTTATGATTACTCCGTCATCACTTGGTTTTTTGTCACTCTGATGAGGGGAGATTTAAAAATTTCTTAGCAAATGGAAAGACTTCGAATCTGTCGTTTTATCAACTTCTTTCTAATGTGGCTAACGACATAACCACATTATACACACTTTGAAGACGATGATCGTCATATTGAATGGGAGTATTATTCGAACACGGTGTCAAATTCATTCCTACTACCGTCCAATTTCAAACAATTTAAAGCTACACATGCCGCACTGTATTTATAGTAGTTTACATTGGTAGTTTTTTTCTCGTTTTCTTAATTTGCCTTCGTAATAGGAGCACTGTTCCTTAGGAGTTATATCATAGCGCTTATATTGTTCATAACAGTATTGTCTCGTTTTACATAATTTAGATTTACTAATAGCATCATTACATATTATATCGTTACACGAAATAATAAAAATCAATATTATTTTTTCAAACTTCTTCCACACAAGAATAACAAAACAATTAGTACACACGTAACGTAAACAAACTTATTTTGCTTGTTCTCCAACAGTGGAATATTTGGCGCTAGGCACACCAATCAAGGCAGTAGAAGACTAATGGAGCGGTAGGTATTATCGTCTGCTGAAATATTCGCTACTATTGGTGGAGCAAATGTTGCTTCGACTTATCGCGACTAGTAATAATTCACTCGTGAATGTTGCGGTTCGTTATCAATAATCATGTACAATTAGTAATTTCAAAATTGAAAGCTATGATATTTTTATCAAAATAATTGTTAAATGCTGTTATGTTGGTTAGAACGCAAAGATATTTGTTATGAGGGGATCACGAATTTGACAAGTTTGCCTTATATTGTAAGCATAATGAACAATGAACACGATTGTCATGACCGTCCTTAAAATGCTTGCCACCTTCTCACCTTGCCATAAGGCGGCACATTAGAACAACTAATTTCTATATGCAAATTGCAATTATTCTGCGTGTGCTTCTGTTGTTTTAGTATTCATTCCCGTGCGGTACTTGAAGAGCATAACACGAGAGAAGAAAAAAAATTTCTTGCCTTGCCAATCTAAAAGTTGTCCTTGTGATCTGTCTATAGTTCCTCCTCTTCTTGACCTGTCTGAATTTCCATCACACCACTGATAAACCAAACGTGATGGATCGTATTATATCAGTAGAGGACATATCACACCAGTAGATTTGCTGTTTTGTAGATGTTCGAATTTTGCTTGCATTCTGTCAGTAATGATATTCGATAATTGTTCTTCATTACTATATTCCTAACAAGTATAATTTTATCATACAAGCTTTATCCCTATCAGTTATGCATCAGCCAATAATTTTGTAAGTATTTGAACTAGCTTTATTACTGTTCTTTTTGAGCGAGTGATATTCTAGTGCACAATATTAACTTAAATGAAAAATATTGATATTTTAAATATTAAATTATCCTGGATCGCTTCCAACCTACTGATCTGAACCAGTTGAAGTAAGGAGTATGTTTACGCATTTAATTATTCCCTTCACGAGAAGCCAAAAAGCTTAAGAGAGGAGAGTGATTCTCGCCAGATGGCGTCCGTGCTGTTCTTAAAT
>BMAW01093516.1:0-22820 GCA_019974015.1 Nephila pilipes
TGTGTGTGTGTGTGTGTGTGTGTGTGTGTGTGTAATATGAGATTTTGAAAATGATTCACGCCGAGTCACACGGAAAGAAGGATGACAACTTCGGAAAATTGGTATTCTGGTTCGATATAACTGTTGATTAAGTATTCGTGTGATTGCTGAGAATGTAAGAATTGACAAAGAATCTATACGGAAAATTTTACACAATACACTCTGTAAGAAAAAAAAACGCACCAAGAAGGTGTTGTCCGATTGTAATGAAATTTCGTATGCAAAGCCATTTGGATCGACCGAAAATGCAAATGATTAAAATTTGGTGTCCAATGAATGAATAGCGGGAGCTACAACGTATCGGAATTGCGCTCTCATCAGGTGTATATAAGAAGCGACTCCGAATCTGATGACCCAATTTTCAATTGCATTGCGATTTACGATTTACGAAATCTATTCTCGTAACGACCGCTACTCCACCTACTACTCACTCCTGTACACTGCCGAGCCAGATTACAATGGTGCTTTGCTCTATCAAGTTAGAATGATGCTGACTGGGGAAGTATAGTGTTTAGCGATAAATCCAGGTTCCATTTGTGTCCTGACGATCATCGACGACTTGTCTGGAAACGCCCAGGGCAGCATGCCGACCCTGCTTTCATTATTGCATGCCACACAGGCCTAAACCAGGAGTTACGGTCTGGGGTGCCATTTCCCTTATAACCGGATCCCTTCGATCGTCATTAGAAGCACACTTACAGCACATCGGTACGTCAACATTATGTGACCTGTTTTGCTACTGATCCTTTTGTAGCATCCTGGCCTTATTTTTCACCAAGATAATGCATGGCACGTGTTGCTATGAACTGTCTTACAGCTTGTTAAACACTTCCTTGGCATGCCAGATCTCTCTCCAATCGTACAAGTCTGGGATATGATGAGAAAGCGACTGCATTCACAAGGAAAATTTGATAACAATTTGAGCAAATTTGGCAAGAAATTCGCAGGAAACCATCAAGGAGCTTTATCATCGTATACAACGTCGTATGGTAGCTTCCCTAAGGTACGACACCTTATTGAGCTCTTTTCTTTGTAACTATTCAACTCTGAAATAAATGACAACCACAGTGAGTACGCAAGCCCATTTAAAATAATACTGAGGTGAAACAGGCTATAATACATTTCCTTGCGAAGCAGTATACCGAGTTTTACCTTAGTGGTCTCTTCAAATTGATTGCGCGTTTCGACTTGTGTATCAATGTCGATTGCGACTATATCGAAAAATAGTGCAAGGTGTATGACACGGTTTATTTTTTTTATGCAACAAGTTTTCTTTGAGAAATAAATGACGAAACTTACTTTCAGAACATTCCTTGTATATATATTCAAAACGATATCTTCTTGATCTTTGGTATATTTGAAGACACAAATCAATTTTAATATATTCTTTTCATCATGAGATTTTTTTTTTTTTTGTCATTTTCAGAAAGTTCACCTTTATTAATTTCCAAAAATTATTTGCTTATGATATTCATTTACTATAAATCAATTGCGTAAAGTAGGCAGAAAAAGGGTACAAGTAAGTATGCATTAATTTTCGATCCAAAAGACTCATAAGGCTAACTACTACTACTTCGATCCAAAAGACTCATAAGGCTAACTATTTCTACTCCTGATGTTCAATCGAATATGTTGAAATAATTCTGTAAAATAATAATAAACAATATGCCATAATGATAGACAATTTTCTCCTGTATTAAAATATGAATAATATTCAAGTATTGATTGTTTTTAATGAGAGAAGAAGTAGTGTAGATACGTAAACAATAGAGTAATTTTATATATACATTTCTTATGAAAAATGCACGACAGGTCAACTGACCAAATATAACAAATTTGGTGTCACTCTGCTGCACATGCTTAGAAAACTGTTACGGTTTTGCTATACGGAGAGTATGTTAGAATTCAATATTGGAACGGAAAAAGAAAACACCAACAGTGGCCACCCAGCACCCTCCATCCCCCGAAAAAAAAACTAAATAATTAAAAGAGATAAATTACAATTCTAAAAATTAGGTAAGATGTTTCTCTAATGATGTCAGGAATAATATTGACCTCCCCATCAATAAATTCTTCGCTGAATGTGGAGTCGTAAGATTCCTTGACACCATGAACTGGAAGAAACGGCTTGTCCTTCTTCCGGACAAGTCACGCAGAGGCAAGAGACTGCGTCCTCTGGAAGGAAAGGACTTTCCTCTACTTACCACGGCTTTACTTCCACTCAGAATTGATGTTATTTTTGACGTACTCTTTCTCAAGGCTTAAGATTTGATTTTTGGCACTCTGCCGGGCTTTGAAGAAGAGTTTTGAAGAAATTAATTGGCATGGTGTTGGTTTTCTGGTTATTGTGTAAAGTCGAATTATTTTGCTCAGGAGTTAAATAATGAAACTTGATTGCTCTATTTGTACAATCCTACGTCAATTTTTCTACCAACTACTTACTATACAATTGGATTGCGCTATGCATCAATGGCTAAAAATTAAATGGCAGAAAACGGAAGTTATCCAAATAAAGAGTCACATACATTGGCATCTGATGAACATTGATTGGATCTACTATACCTGAAGTCTGATTTAACTTTATTGAACTTAGAATACTTGATATCTGATATGACATTGATTCGACCTTCAATACAGCTCAACAAAAAGAAGCAATCACAGAGTAAATGAGTAAACAAACTTTTTTTTCTTCAGGGAGAATAATATATTAGAAAAGAAGATATTTGGACAGCTACTGGAATTGCGGGTTTTCATTTATAGGAGAAGAATACTGCCCTTAGACTTAATTGTATTATTATGGAAGAATTATATGACAATGGTTCAATGAAGCCTTCTTTGATCACATGACAAGTACATACCAAACAACCCGACCGCATAGATAATGATATCATGTTTTTCGACGGTTCCAACTATTCCATAAACGTAAAACATATTTTGAATATGCCAAATTTGATTCTATTAATGCTATTGAGGCTTTTCATTACATTAGGTATCACATAGCCAAACTAGGCAAATACCACACCATTGATGAAAATTTATATTCTTCATGCATCAAAGATTCTATCAGATGTATGTTTGGAGGGTAATTAGCTAATACAATGTTTTTAAGAACGTCAAATATTTCGATGTCTTTAAGAATAAGTGACATATCAGATGAGGTTAAGAGCAAAGTCATAACCCATACATTACATCAAAAACTTTGAAATTTTTGTTCCAGTCGACGAAAATACCAACATTGCTCACTATTCAATACAATTAGGAGTTGATAAGTACTTGAAAGACTTAGAATTCGAAGAAAATATTTAAATTTTTCTCCAGTTTAATGGTCGAACAACTGGTGAAGACATAATTAAAGGAATTAATTACTATTTTGTTGAAAAGGAAATTCAATGGTCAAAATGCATTACACTTATCACAGACTGAGAAAAGTCCATGGCATGCTACTACTCAGGCAATCGTGGCAGAAGTCCCCTCTAAAATGAATAGACTAATTACTGTATTCAAAGACACAATCTTGATTCGAAGCCTTTTCTCCCATCTCTTAGAAATGTTAATTATAAAGAGTTCAAATTTGTAAAATTTTTCAAACCATATCGTACAAATTTCTGGTTGTTTGAGAATTACAACCTTCATAACACTTTATATTTGCACACAAAAGTTAGGTGAATGTTCTAGATTAAAGTATTGACCCGACTGTGTGGACTTCGACTCAAGCTAGTCATTTTTTTAAGTATCCTTTATAGGTCTTGGATCCCAGATTCTTAATCTTAAAAATTATAAATAGTTTTTATTCCTGAAAGGCTTCATAACCTTACTTACCTGAGTGATATTTACCCTGATGTTAATATGCTCAAACTTATCATAAAGTGAAACACGTTTCAAATTGGTGATAAAATAGAATCCATGAAAAAATATTTGAATTTTGGACTAAGTTCATTGAAATATTACAGTTTGAAGTGCTAGACACACTTCACAATTTCTCCAGACAATCAGAAAAAAAATTAAAACTCAGTGATAAGATTATTGAACATTTGAAAATGCGAAATTCCTTGTTTGAAATATATTTTTTCAGAGCCGAAACGTGTAATTGGTAGATCTCTAACAATGGCAAGGAAGACTAAATTAAGTCGTCTTCGTTAGCACGATATTTAAAAAGGAAAAATTACTGGAGGTCGCATCAGATACAAAACTGAAGAATTTTTTCAGTAGAAGAAAGGTGAAACTGAAATTTTTGAGGGAGTTATGGTGAACAATGTGGTATACTTTGGTAATGGCCATAATTTTTTTTTTTTTTTTTTTTTTGCTGTTGGCTAGCATGCAGCCTTTTAAAAAGGTACTTTTTTCGTATACATACATATGAATATAGAAGCAAATAACAACTTAAGATTTGATATTGTGTTTATCGTTTTGTGGAGAATACTTTTTTAAAACTTTGTGAATCAATACAGTTCCAAATATTTCATCTTTTTTTCTTTTTTCCAATCTTTATGTTAACTTGTTTGTTTAATTTAGAAATAAAAGAAACTATACAATAAAAAAAAAACAATTTAATTTAATTTACTCATTTTTTGGAAAAGTTTTTTTTAAATCTATGACGGAGAGAAATATAATGGGGGGAGGATGCATCGAGGAAATAAATTTAAAAATTTAAATTTTCAGCAAAATATTATAACAAAGAATGATACATAAAACGATTCCAGGTTGAAGTACATTTCAAATGAAATAAGCAAGAATTTCTTTTTGTTTGTTCTTATCGGTGATTAATACATTGCTTAAATTAGTACGTGATCATTAATACAATAAGTAAATAAAATTAAAGACAAATTTTTAAGAAATTCAACAAATTACGAAATCGCCCTTTTTGTTTCAAGGCCTTCAAAATATTTCTATTAATTTGGAATATTTGAAGTCTAATGCTGTTTTGTTATTGCTGAGAATTGTAAACATTTTACATTTCTCTTATTTCTTTAATTATTTTTCCATCTACATGAATCCTTTACAAATCTGTAAATGATCGGAAATGATATTAAGTTCCATTTTAAGTAAAGGAGAGAAACTATTTTGCAAAATAAGTTCAATATTACACATAGTTAATTTAACTATTTATCTGAAGTTAAATGATAATAAAATATAAATTGTAGCATCATAATATGTTAATTTATTAATAGTTGTTTATTTTTTTAAAACTTAGGATCAATATTTGAAATTAATTATAATTAATTTAATTACCAATAGTTATATAATGTATATTTACACTGCTCAAAACAATTAAAGGATATTGAGGTTTTGGGTGGATTAAGCGGCTGAGGAATTGTTTATATGATTGATACATGATCGACAGACGTGGTAGGCTGTATAAGAAAAAAAATCAAGCATGTTTAGCAGAAAAAAATGCATTTTTATTTAGCATTTGGACACAAAAAGAAAAAAAAACACGATTTGTGCATTCAAGAAAAAACGAATAACAAATGATATTTACTTGAAAGAAAAAAGCTTTATTTAGGGGGTATGGTTTCCCCGGACGGCCAGCAACGCTGAACATTTTTGAGGCATGGAGTCAATGAGGCTATTTATGAGGATCTGGGGTATTCTATCCCACTCCTCCAGATGAGCTCTTTTCAGTTCTTGGAGAGTTCGTGCGGGTGGTAGGCAGTCAGCAATTCGTCGGCCTAGAATGTCCCAAACGTATTCTATTGGGTTCATGTCCGGAGAACATGCTGGCCATTTCACTCGTACTATTCCCTCCTCGAAAAGGAAATCACCCACTAAGTTGGCACGATGCTGGAATTGCGATATTGCCTTTTGAATATTTCCTTCAAAATAACATTAATTTTTTTAATTCCTGAAGACTTGTAGTTTTCTTACTACATGCCATTTCCTGAAAACCACGACGACACCATAAACTGTGTCAATTTCTTAGATTACGTGTATCTTTAAGAAATTCTTACAAATGTAACTAAGACTTTTATTTTTATAACAAAATCAGAGCATGACTTGTAATCCATATCACTACTAATACTCTTTCAGATATACTCGAGTGAAGGCTCATACTTTAATTTTTCTAAATATGATACATAGAAAGAGAATTACAAATACAAAAAAATTAAATGTTCATATTTTCATATATAATCTCTGTCATTCAAAATCAATCATATATAGTCAAAATATTAATAGACCCTTTATTTACTCGTACTTTAACCTATAGATTCAAAGATATTTTGGTTGACACGAAAAAAAATGATATGATGACTTACTAATTGTTTGAACTCAAGTTCTATAAAGAGCTTCCATTTTTCGTATAACTATATTGAGCTATTTTATATGTTATTTAACTTTTTTACTAGACCGCATATTGTTCAATGTGCTTAAATAGTTTTATTAACTGAAATGCTAATACAAAAATTCAATCAAAATTTGTTCTCACCAAACGAATTCAATTTAAATCTCCTAATTTCATACAAGACAGGGACTGGGTTATGCTTTACCCTTCCTACGAAAAGGGCAGCAAATTAGAGCCGAAACTCTCGACAGATGTGCCGAATCGGCATCCCTTACAATAACTCTGCCTTAACTATAAATGTAACAATGCAATCTTTTGACATCAATTTGTTTTCCATCCCTATAGAGTGGATAAAAAAGAATTTTACCTAATACATTAACTATATTTCGAAATCAAAACAAATTTAATTTTTAATAATAAAAGCAGAAGCAACTCTGTTTTCTAGAGTTAGTTTGAAGAGATTCTGTTCTAAATCTTCTATTTTTGAATAGATAAATGTTGTATTAAAAATAAATATTAAAAAAACATAAATTTAAAGAAATGCATTCGAAGAATAGCCTTAGAGGGTTAAGTTGATTTTCTTAATTTAAAATTGTAAATTAATAAGAGTAAAACTATTATGAAAATTGAATCCTTATTTTCAAATTATACTTAATGAACATCTTAATAAAAATATATAAATAGAACTAGTAAATATAAGGCGTAATTGGCAATTATGCAAACGAAGAAATAGATAAATAAAAGACAGTTCCCTGAATCCGTAAAATCTGAAAAAAATTATTTACTCCATCTAATTAAGTGAAAACTAATTCTTGAGAACACCTGACGAAGCCTGTTAGAATACTAAAAATATTCAGTGGATGTAAGTAAATTTTAAAAACATAATAAATATACTTTACATATATCCTAAGACGAATTTCATCTAAAAATTAATTTATACGACAAAGTTCAATACGGCTATATTCAAAACTAATAATTTTCATGAGAAAACGGTATTTTGATAGCTTATTAGACTTTCCTTGTCCCTAAGAGGTTCAGGTTTCATGGAAAATACATGTAACTTTAGGTAATTTACAGATCTTTCAGAAAGTTGTAAGATAGCAATTAAAGAACGATTTTCTTTACCCCCTTTTTGTCTTTATTACTTCATATTTTAACAATATCCTGATGAATTACACTGCTGTATTTTTAATTTTGTGTAATATAATCTAATTTCCATGGAAATTTTTCATAAGTCTTTAGAATGTAGTGTTATTACGATGAAATTTCCGAATCTGCTGTATCAGTGCTCATTTTACGTAATTATCATTGCCTCTGGAGTATAATTAATACGTAGTCTGAGACCTTTTCAAGAAATTTATGAATTAGCTTCTCAATTAAGTATCAAATAATAATTAGAAATAAATATTTGGAGATACCCTTCATCTTTTTGCCAGTTAATTACTGCTGAAATCCTTCTCAATAGGAGACTAATTTCATATTAATATTTTCAAATTGTGTTAATTATCTTACAATGAAAATGTACGACTTTGGAAAGTTAATTCAAGTGGGAATCGATAAGCTATTAGTACTCTTAACGTATGTTCCACTAAACAAGAACTATGTGATTGAGTAATGGTGGAATTCAATGTTGCAAATGTCAGATGTGCCTGTGTTGCGCCAAACAAGGTGTAATTGTGATCCAGATGTTTGAAAAGATTGAATAAAAAGAAGAAATGATTTTTTATCAGGAAGATCGAAAGTAAACTAGGCTTCCCGGGAGCGCGTTACCTGTGTTTACCAAAGATTGTAAATATCATGGGAAAGTAAATGATCACTATTGTCTCTGGAGATTATGATTCTCGTTACTACAGAAAGAAGTTCAGTTCCACAGGGACAAACAAATACTAAAGCGCACTGGACAGCTATTTAAAAGAAAACACTTTTTCAAATTTCAAACACAGTTTATATATTAGTGAATTCTAACTCCTTGTGAGTAGTAACACAGCTGAATAAAAGGGTACTCGCTTACCAACCTTTTGATCAAGCTACTAATCTATGGTCGAGTAACTTCTTTTTTATTTATTCAAAGAAGTGTAGGAATTTTTAAATAAAACTAACAGTTTGCAAATATCATGAATTGAATTATAAATAATTTTATTTTATGCATAAAAAAAACCACTTTTCAAACTCATGAAACTTGAACTAAGATTAATATTTTAGCTTTAAAATAATTAAGTACTTTTAAATGCATTTTAATGGTAGTGAATTGAAACTTTGATTACTATTATAAAATGTTCTGTTTATTCACAAATACCATATATTTATTTTATATTTATTAATTTTGAATTAAATACAAGAACCAGAATGATAGTTAATATAAAACATTAGAAATAATATAAAATTTATTTTGCAATTTGCACAATTATTTAAAGATGTATGTAAGCACTTAACAACGTTTTTTACAAGAAATCTGCATGAAAACAAGCTTCATTTACAATCAAATATTTATCTTTCAATATAAAGCTAGGAGGTGCATTAGGCATCCCGGTCATGATATTAATATTTGTGGAGGATGACGATGGATTGTTGGTTGTATTTAAAAAATTTTGAAATTTTTTCTATGAGTTGTTTAACCTATGTTCTTTAGTACTTTTATCGCAAAACACATCTTAAGTATACTACTGTGGCCTCTTACGACCATACAAAATATCCATCAGTTGAAAGAAGGTATTCCAGTTGAGAGTTCAAGAATAAGTGTGTAGAGGTGAAATCAAGTTCATTTGATTTTATATTTAAACAGAAGTTTCAACCTTCCCGTACTATCCCATCCCTCCACAGTGAATGATTCACAGCCAAAACTGACATCCAAAAGAGGAACTTCTGGCAGAAATATAAGAAACCAACTTCCGAGACAACTCCTGATCAGCAAATTCCGACACTGGTTTGATTTTTTCAATATCGCACTAGAAGCAACACGAGGGCCATTAACAACAGACCTCATAATTTTGAACCTCTGTCAAGTAATAAGGACGTCATCTGAGCTTGCACACCCCTCTCCTAATTTCTAACCACGCCAACGGGAGGCCATTGGGACCCGACAGATTTTACGTGCATCAGCCCTGGCTGCACCTCGGGTCTTTAGTGGCATCAAGGCTCGAACTCACTACTAAACGAAATCCGCTGGATGCGAGTCCGATTAATTGTCCGCTAAGGCATCGCTACTCAAATTCCGACATAAATATACACATTGACACTACAGTTAAAAACACACTACGAAATTTCCTCACTTCCACATCAACGCACTCCAAAGAACCATTGTGGGCAAATGAAATCATGAGTTACATTAAAAATGCGAACATTTTAAACGTTTCTGGAAAAAATGATATTTTAAATAAAATTTCGAAAAATGTTTCCTGTAAAATTATTCTCTTAATCACTTTCCTTATTATCAAAATATTAAAAAGGCTTTATTTTTAAAGTGTTGGAAAACTGCCATAATCTTCCTCATCTTCAAACGAAGCAAAATTCCTAAGCTTCCAGGCTGTTACAGACCTATTTCCCTACTTTTATCTCTTTACAAATTCACCGAAATTATCTTTTTTCCAAGATTTAAAGATCTTGTCTACCACAATAATGCGATATAAAAATAACCTAGCCAATACCGTTTCACTAAGAAGCTTTTTACTGTTCACCCTTTTCTAAAAATCTCTTAATTAATCTATTTAAGGTCTTGAAAAACAACACGTACAGTTTTTATAGACATACAAAAAAAAACTTTCGCTAAAGTATGACTTAAAAAAATTATTTATAAAATCACACATTATTCCTTTCCAGACACACTTGCACATCTTGTCTACTTCTACATCTCTGAGAAATTATAAACTTTAAACTAATTTTGATTTTAATATGAGCAGAATAAAATACATGCAGATTTGTTGGCAAAATGAAATATAACACAAAATGTCATTTATAAGAAGTATTTATAAGTATAGTACCGTGTACTTAAATTTAATACTAGTTAATTTTTGAAAGATAAGAAAATTATTTAGAATTAAAAATAAATTTCAGCGGGAAATATATGTGAGTAAAAATTATTGTGAACACTTTGTGCTTCAAATAAGCCATATAAATATTCAAATATTTTTCCGATTAGTGGCACTGGGATACTAATGGTTATGATCAAGAGCTCTGAGTTGGCGTTTTTTTTGTCACATTGTAGCTCGTAGCTTCGAACCCTGAGGCCCCTAATATATGACTTGTAGTGGGGTTAATGCACGTTAAATCCGTAGAGATCATGTTGGTGTGGTGTGGAAGTTTGGAGAGAGAGATGCTAGTTCAAGTGCCTCCCTTGTCTCTTAGCCGATGCTCAAAATTTTGAGATTCGTTCTCAGTAGCCCTTGTGTTGTTTCTAAGTGTGGCGTTAATAAGACAATCATTGGATCAATTAAATTGTTATGTGTAACAATGAACATTTTTAAATTCTCAAATTTCCTTTTATTCCACAAATACATTAATTTAAATTTAATCAAGTAAGTTAAATTTAATCAAGTGCTGTTCCACTTCTATTTTCTAATTTTGCAAGTATTTGTTGTTTTAAAAACATTAAAGATATTAGAAATTAAAACTTCAAATGGTGATAGAACTGTTTATCTAAATTATCTTAATGGAATTAAAAATATTTTTCAAAATTTATGATCTGGCATAAAAATCTTTCTTCGATTATTTGTTTTATTTGCATTTAATTTACTGGAGTTTTGTTTGAGATTCTTTATCTATATTATAATGCTCATTAAATTATAAGGGCTATTAGGATGACCGAATGGTATTCATTTTTTTTTTTTTTGCTGAGGAAAAACATTTATTTCTCAAAGAAATCTTAAATACAAATCAACAAAATTATTTTTATCATTTTCAAACACTTTTTACAAGTGTAAAGACAGTTGCTTGATTCTCTCTTTTAAGAAGTCCTCCAATTTTTCATTGAAAAACATTTCCAAATGCGTTTTTACTTCTCGAACATTATTGCGATTCTTATCTCTTTGTTTATGCTCTAACGATCTGAGAAATTGGTAATCTGACGGAGCAAGATCTGGTAAATAGGGTGGATGAGGTTCAAGTTCCAAATCAAGTTCCCTAATTTTTCCTGTGCTATTTTTGAAGCATGAAACCTCGCGGGTCGCTGTAATGGTCTGCTGGTTCAAGCAAATCATAGTATATGACTCCAGAAAAATACAAACATGGACCTTCTTTATTGTTAGTGGTAGTCGAGCTGTTAGAACCTACAATTTTCCGGAAAAAAATATTTTTTTTCATACAAGATTATTCTATAGAACCACTTTTCATCTCCACGACTTCATACCGAGACAAAAGAGACACGCTATTTGTACGTCAGTGATTGAACACCGTCTCCGTCAATCCATGCGAAACCCAAATTCTTTGCCTATGCAGTTTTCCTATGCGACTAAGATGATTCTGAACTGAAGACCATAGGCAGCCAATCTGCAATGACAACTCATTAATTGTTTGACGAAGATCTGAATCCACCATTGCCTTCAGGATATCATCAATTAAGTTTGGGAGTTGTGCTTTTCGCGCGCCATCTTTATGATTCCTGTTTCCTTTTTTAAACTTTTCAAACCAACTATGACTCTTGTTTAGTTTCAGAACATTTCCGTAAATATAGTTATTTTTTTTTTTCGTTTCTTCAATTGCCTTCATTCCTTTATAGATAAATAATAGCATAATATGACATAAGTATTCTTCTTCTATTGTTGATCTTAAGGTCTTTCGTCCTTGGCATAACGAAAATTTTTTAGCCCGAAAAATAAAATTTACAACCATTCTTGAATGAAATGACAAGACTTCAGTGTTTGTGGTACCGTGACTTGACATAAATTAAGTGTGAATAAGCTCATTGAAAAGATTCTTTTTACTTTTCTCATGTTAAAAACCCTAATATTTAACTTAAGTTAATTAACTATTAATGTAATTAAAATTAGTTATTCTTCTTGATTACAAAATTCGTTAGAATATTTATTTCAGCTTATAAAACTATTGATTTTTTTTTTAATTTTACTTCGAATCCTTCAATGATGTTTTGAAAGAAATGTGGATTTCGCAAAATTTTGTAAATAGATTTATAGGAAATTATACATCATGTTTATTAAATATGGTCTAGAATTGATAACGATTACCTCAATGATAAAAACATTTTGCGAACTATTTATTAATAGATATCAATTCTTCTCCAAAGCCATAGTGAAAAGTTAAACAAAAGCATTTAACTGATTATAAGTTTCGAAATATGAAAGAAAAAACGATAAGATTTCATTGTCTGCATTTGGTGACTGTGTACTTTTCGTGTCAGAATCCAAAACCTTTACCTGAAACTGTATTTTCTTTACATCTGTATCATTATCTTTAGATGAATTTTATTAAGCTTGTTCAAGGATAATACATTTTTCATTCTTAGAACACGTAGAAAGTTGTTTGTCATATTAAAAGACCGCAGTAATTTATCTAGAATTAAATGTCTTAATTTATAAAATTTAACTAAGATATTTCTAAATAAATATTATTTTTCATTTTTTTTTTATTATTTTATATACTTAATAAAATTATTTTATATCCAGTTCTTAAAAGCCTTTGGGACAATAGTGCTAATGTAAAAGAAAATTTAAGTAACTCTCTAATAAGTTTTGAGCTATATTAGAAAAGGCATGGAACGCATTTAACTAAAATTTAATTGTGGAAACTCTGAATAGATAATTTTGTAAATTTCTGTTTTATAATGCCACGTTAAATAACAGTGTGACTATCAGAATAAAGGAAGGAGGCGAGTTATCATTTAACAGTTCTCAAGTGGGACAGTAAATAAATCTGTTGAAAAGTGTAATAATTGTATTTAAATCTCTGCAATCTTATGAAACGTGCAAATTTCGCCAAATTGTTAAGACATTTTGCATATTACTTTGAAGTAATATTTCTCTTCATTTCGTAAATTTCCATTTTTTCCCTCTTCATTATGTAATTTTCCTTTTTAAAAAAATTATTTTTTTACTTATTTAATTTTCTTGAAAAGCTGCAATACATTTGGGTACTTTTTTAATTCCCTTTAATTAAATCTATCCAACACTTTTTTGTTAGCCTTGTTCAGGAATGGATATGGTTTTATATTAAGAAAACACATGTTATTTGCCCAGTAAAAAGACTCACTTATTTACTTAGAATTAAATAAAGCAGTATCCTTAAGTTAGGTGAATTTAAAAATGCTCATTAATATTGAAAATTTTGACATTTCGCTTATAAATTTAAAATTTAACTATATATTCTGTTTAATGAAAAATAGCGTTAATCAAATAATGAGGCAAATAGCTATTCTAAATATATTGATATTCTGTTAAAATGGTGATGGGAATATAAATTTAAAAACATTAAAATATTAGAAAATCTAAGAATTGTTTTGTTAATTGTTTGTGATACTTCGGTTACATTATTTCTTAATTTTAGAAAGTGTTCAAAATGATTTAAAATATATATAAAAAATGGGAGTAATTTTTCTAAAATTCATATTATTTGAAACATAATAATACTAACTACAAATGAGAAATTAGGGCAGCTTATTCTCTTCTCCCTCCTCCCCTATCTATTAAACTGATTTGCATTTCTGAAAACCAAATTCAAAATGTTGTACGAATGAAATTGTGCAATAGACATAAAATGGTAAAAAAAGAATAAGAAAAAGATAATCATTTTGAAATAATATTGATATGGAATTATGTAAGTATTACATCATAGAAACTGTTAACGAATTAAACAAAATGTGACGTTATTATATCTGAAGTGGTACTTCACCTCATTGTTATTCATTATCATACCTTCTCAAAATCAGCCTTTTTAAACTTTCTCTCAAGAGATTAAATAATGAAAACAATGCGTATGAGCATACTTTTTTAAAAAATTATTTTTAATGTTAAATTATTTTAAATTCTCAGATTTGATTTATTTTCCTTTGAAACACACATGTTTCAGTGAAATTCGAAATATGCAAATACTTATTCCGTCAAAATTGAAACCATTTACGCAAACAAGATATTTACTTTTTCTTAGATCAAAAGTGATAATTATTGATTTCGGAAAAAAAGTTTTCACCACATCCTTTATTTTATACTGTCTTTTTATAATAAATTATATTATGTGCAAAATAAATGTAAGCAACTAGAAAAAAATTAAGAAAGCAAAACTTAAATAAAACACGCTTGAAAATTATCTTTAAAACAACGAATTAATTTCTTTTATATGCACATATAGGTAAAATTAATCTAAATATTTAATTGAACTATACATCTAACGAATAAAATATTAAATGAACCATATTTATCCTAATTTTAGAATGCTAAGTCCACATGTAATATCTAGTTTTATTTTGAATTAATTATCTTTTTATAAAAAAAAAAGGACTAAAGACTAAAGGAGATTTAATAAAAGTAAATCTCAGCTGCAAGAACGCATAAAAATTTAAGAAATAGATTTAAAAAAGCTTAGATAAATAAAGTTGAACGTATTATAAATAAAATATAAGTAAGCTAAGTAATTTTGAAATGATTAATTTGAAAGATTATGCGGACTTTCCTCCATTATTGAATTCTAATAGCATCATTCCCTTTAAATGAATAGTCAATAAGTTTTCGACTCCAATTAAATGTATTTAAGTGCAAGATAAGGTACTTTACTTATCACTCTAGAATAGAAAAGCTCACTTTCTCCGGAATCTCACTTAACTCTCTCCTCCTAGGTTATGATTTAAAAAGGAAGTCTTATCTTACGAAATCACTCGTTTGGAATTTACTAACAATATGATCGTACCTTTGTTACGGTATTTCAGTTTGGTATCTTAATTGTAACATTTTAATCGAATTTACTAATAACTATCAGAGCGTACTATTATTCTCTTATCTTCCTTCATTATTCTTTCAATTCCATTTCATTTATATTTAACTGTTTCTAATTCCCTTCACATCTAAGTTCCTCTAATTTACCTAGTCATGTTTCTATTTTGTTAGGAAGAAATTGGAATATTATTTAAATTACTGAAAAAGCCCCAAAGTTAGGGAAGATTCAATTGCGAGTATTTCAGTGTCGCAAGCTAAATATTGTCTCAAGTGTAAAGTAATCGATGTGATAAATGCGCATAATAGCCTGACTGAAAGGTTTTGGCTTATTATATATGAAGAACTGGGATTTCATAACCTCAGTTTCTCCTGTTGAATGCTTCCGAGAAATTAGTAAAAATATGGAAAAACAGTTATCTTCAGATCTGAGCCTACTTTCATAAATAAATTTGAAAAAAGATAATGGATTTGCGAAAAACTACAGAACTGTTAGAACCTAATAACAAATTAATAATAAAAGGAATTTTTTTAAATAAGGGCAAACATATCCTTCTATTTTTTTGTAATACACGTAACCTATGTTAATATACATGTATAGTAATACATGTTAATATTTATGTTAATATTTATACAATACATGTTCTATGTTAATATATATCATCCATAACACTTTCTTAGTTCTTATTAAATCATGGGAGATTTTTTTCAGGATTTTTAAGGAATTTAAGGATTTTTCTTTTAAATTTTTTATTACAATTTATGCATGAATAATAAATTAAAAATTATATTTCATGACTTACAAATAAGGTATTAAAACATCTCATATCCTAAGAAAGATTCAAATGCTCACTTTTGGTATAAAAATTATTTATGCTTTGCCTAAAATATCAGTGCTTATCAAATAATAAAAATTCGTTAACTTCTAATACTGGATGTATTTTGGGTTGAATGAAACTATGATAAATTGGTTCTAAATAATTAGTATGCAAAAGCACATTATGGATTACTTATTGCCTATAGTTACTAGAATAAAATTAGGAAAAATTCATTTAATAATAATTTGCATTCATTTTTATTTTCTTAAATTTCTGGTGTATTGCTTATGTATTGTATGAATTAAAAATCTATAAAATAAACATTGATTTTCTAAGTTTTGTATAATCTATTTTTGCATTTAATATCATTTATAGTTAATATTAATTTACCGTCAATATTAACTATAAATGATTGCAATTCCTTAGGATTTTCAAATAGGTTTTTTTATAGTTAGTATTGCACTTTACATAGATAAACCTCGTATCTATGCAGCGAATGATTTCAGTATTATGAAATAAATATCACAAGGTTCTATAAACACGCATTTTTTCGGTCCTTTCGAATCATTTAAATCTTGGAACATCAGTTTTTAAGCGCTGGAAGATTTATTTTCTGACAAAAATACCTGTACATTAAAAATAGTTTCAGAGGAAATAAAAGTCAGTATTGCTCAAACAATTAAGGTACATGAGTAAAATAATAAAACCTACATTGAATTCAGCAATAAAATATCACGTGGGATAAAGAAACACTTACAGACGAAAGATCATTATTTGTTCCATAAGTTTGTGAACGCAATGTTCCACGTTTTTCATCGCGTAATCTGATAAAATAAATTTAGCTATTATATCTTATCTAGCATTATATCATAAATGCCGGATCTCATTATATTTATCGTAAGTATTTGTTTCCATTGAATTCATCCACTATTAATTTAGGGTACGCATTCTTTGCTTAAACGTCTTATACTTCTATATTTGCTTATCTCAATAACATATATCTAAAAGTAATATATTCAATCGGTGTCAACAATTATTTCAACACTATAGTGCATATGAACCATACCAATCATATACATTACACTCTTTATTCGTGAACAATTTTTTTGTGTAGGAGGCAAAAAAAATTTTTTTAAATCCACAGTAACAAAATAAGAGCTTTTGTTAATATATCATTATTAATAATGGTAAGAGGGAAAAATTTAGAAATCTATAGTAGTAAAACTGAAACAATAAGGGGTAAAACATTTTATCTTCAGATATTTATTTATTACTTTGAATATTTTTAAAAAGCCCCCCCAAAAAATCGTAAAATGATTAACAATAAAATAACAGATTTTGACATTAATTCCGTAGTTAATTGAATACGATTGGAATTATCCAAATATGTTAATCAATTTTCGAAAGCTTTATCAGAATTTCAATTAACATTGTAAAATGGCTTAATAAAAAGCAAAGCGTATCATACAGAAGGCTTATTTTAAGATTTGGTTATTTTTTTTTCTTTTCTTATTTGAAACATTGTGAATAATTATTGGCATGAATTCTACGGAATTGATTTTCAAAGAACTCAGAGAGTGATTATTGATTAGATCTTATACTATAGAATTGAAATCTCTATAGTATCCAAAAAAGATATATATATATATATATATATATTTGGCACTTAAATAATTGAAATCATTTGAGAAACTTTTCAATTTTCATATGCTTAAACGGGGATAAATTTTACATGAAATGATACTAATTCATATAAATTTATTTTAAATGTATATTTCTATATTAAAAACATACACATGTATATAAATGAATGAGATAGATTTGGCAAAGATTAAACTTTATTTATTAAAGATAATGGACACGACAACATATTTAGCATCACTAATCTAAAAAGAACAGTTTATTCAAAAATATATTTATTTCAATGATAATAAAGTATAGCTCAATTTTTAAAAGAATGTTAAATGAAATTATTTTATCTGTTTCTGTGAAATTGTATTGAAAAAACATGGACTAAATATTTATTTTTCAATTCAAAACAAAGTTGGTCTTTTAACTCTTTGTTCAATACTGTTCTATAAAGCCTTTTCATAGAACATTTTTAACACATTTGCATGAATCATTTCAAAACACTTACAATGAGAACCACACTAGAATAAACACATTTAAAAGGAAATGAGATAATGTGAATAAAGAATATATTTTTCAAAACAATGTCCTGAATTAAATACGAGTTTCATTTCCTTTTTCCTTATAAATGAAAGAAATATAAAGTAAATGACATGAGCGTTTTTGAATACTTAGTTCATAGAAACATGTTCAATATTTTTTTTTACTCTTTTCAGGTGTATAAGGCATAAAACATAATTTTTATTTTATTCAATCAGTATATATCATTCAATATCAATATATTTGCACACTATTATTTTAGCTTAAATGTACAAAAAATAAATATTTTGAAGCAATACGTATTACAAGTTGTTTTACACTAATTTTTATTTTACCTTTTGTATAAATAGCATCATTGATAATATTTTTATCTGCATTTAGCAAACATATATGAAAAATAAATAATTACAGCAATGTGTATTATTAATTGTTCTCTACTAACATATAAATTACCCTTTATACAAATTACATCACAGGTAACAATGTTGATAAAACTTTCTAAAATAAGAACTTATAGAAGGAATATGCCCTACTTTACTGAAGTAGATAATCTGATCAAAATTTTTCTCCTCAAAAGAATATCGCAAACTACAATGCTTGAAAGCGAAAATGTATTAAAAATACTTTTTTCTTTTGTAATAAAATCTCACATATGAGTGACTGATTATTGTGATGGTTTACTTAAAGAATACTTTCTTAACTAAAAGTATTTTCTGTGTATAAATCAAAATACTTTCCTAACTAAAAGTATTTTGATTTATGCACACACACACAAATTATTTGTTAATTTGAGACATTTTATAACGCTATTAGTTTAAAGCGTATTTTAATGAGTCGAAATTATTTACTTTATGTTTAAGTATCAGAAGAAATGCTATTATAATATTATTTTAAATTTTAAATCACTTTGAGCAAGTTAACTATGCAGAAAAGATTACAAAAGTTTAACAAATTAAGAATTCAAGATAACCATTTTAAAAGGTATAGTATACGCACATATTTATATTAAAATAAATTAGAATCCGATTCAATGATGATCTAAACTGAATAAGATATTTTTGTATTTTGAAATGCTCTAAATTCGAATGAACCAATAAATCATTTTAATTGTGTAAATGATTTTATTAATTACAATTCCTTTATTTCCACTAACTTCTTTTCTTAAACTATGTATTTTCTCTGGACAACTAAAGCTTAATTGACAAGTAGACTGTTTGTACATCTCATGGTTTTAAAGTACCTCTCGTTAGCGAAATAAGGGATTTCAAAAACACATAGAAAATGGCGATTATCCTGAAATATGTATATGACTCAAAATTTAATTCATGCATCTGAAGTGAAGCAATATATTAGTATTTTTTCTTAATTTATTTCCTATTCTTGCGATACATATTTCAGAATATTAAAAAACATGTACGTACGTAATATCTAAAAGGAAAAATATTAAAATAAAAAATAACAAAAATAATTTGTTTTCCTTTTGTCAATTTTCGAGAAATTTAACTAAAGTATAAATTAAAATGTGAAATTTTATAGAAATAAATTATATTTAAAATACTTGCTTTAATATTTCAGGAGTCGATATTTTCAAATTGACTGGTACTACTTCAAAATATTTACAACTACCTTGGTGCTCAAATAATGGAACTAATTGTAATACCATATCGTTTAAAATTATATTAAAGCCGTTGGACCAATTGGCAGACTATGGTAAGTAAATATTTTATTACATTATTTGTCATATATGATATACGATTCGTCATATACGATAGTTTTATTTACTTTGACTATTGAGTTAGCTCTTAATATGTATTTGAATTTTCATAAATTTACTGTTTTAATACTTTCTATAGAACTATCTTTATTAAAATCCTGAAGTAATATTAAATGTAATCTCTAAAAATATATGTAATTATCCAATTATGATTTATATATAATAGCAAAATAATATGTATAAACTGAGATGATATAAAAGAAAAAATATGATTTAGAAAGATAATTAAAAAAGACTTCAACATTAAAAGTATTCAATATCTTATTTTTGGTATGAAGAAAAGAATAAAATAACACTTTAAGGTATTTTACAAATAACGAAAATAAAATAAAAAGTACTTACATATTATTCAAGGTTTCATTAGATGTTTTAGTGTATAAGTATAATAAATGAGAATGTTATACTGAAATTCAAATATATGAATATTATAGAATAAATTATATTAATAAACCTTTTGAAAAAATTAATTATAATGATATTTTTAATAAACATAGATAATCCATTCATGTTGAAAACATTGCTATTAAAAAGTCTTTAAATTTAATAATATTATGGAATGTATGACTAATAGCAAAGATAATAATACACATTTACAAATCACTGATGTACGTATCTGTAAAGGTTATAAGGAATTCATAAATGATAAATACCAGCTTGTGATAACTGATAATCTAAGTATTTTAAAAAATAAAATTCTTACAATTATTTTAAATAATGCTATTCATTTTAGACTTATTATTCCTAAAAGCAGTATCGTCATTAAGAAAATGATTAATAAAATATTGATATAAATTTTAACTGGTTTTGCTATTAAATATAATTCCCCGATTGAACTCTTTAAAAGTTAAAAATACTGTATAAATGAAGACATTAGATATATGAATATTATAATTGAAGATTGCTCTAATTTTAGAGATACAAAAAGAGTTCAATAAAATTCCTCCAAGATCAATTTATTATTTAAAATGTTAGCAAATTCCCTGGAAATTATGTTAGTTTTTTCAAAAGAAAACTATATACACTTTGACAAATAATCAACTTTCTTAATAATTGTTATTTTATTAATATTACAAGTACTGACAGAGAAATTTTTATAGGATTTAAACATTGAATACAAAAATAGATCCTAATACTAAAATCATAAAATTCTTATTACGTTCCTGTCCATTGAGAACCGTTACTAATAGTTTTAATACTTTCATACTTAAGATAGTTTTAGTACTTACATTTTTAAAAGAAATTAAAATTTGTCAAAAAACTTATTTTTTATAATAATTATAATTAAATATTGATTTGAACCACTTAAATGTATTTTAAGATAAAATGTTCACTCACTATATAGCTATGAGTTTGAAGATCTGCCTAATTCAGCAAATGACGAAGATTTATTTAAAATTCTTCTCGTTAATTTTAACAACTAAAAATTGAGACTCACCTCCTATGAAAAATATAATTAATTTTTTTCCTAAATTAGTTTTAAAAGAGGAATATATTATATTTATAATGCGAACCATGAATACAAGAATAAAAAACATACTTCAAGGTGGTGCTACTAGTAATAGTCTGACAAATATATATTTACGATTCTACAAACATGATTTTATAGGTTTTAAGAATCTTACATAATTTAGTTGCTTTAATGACCTAATAATTTTTTAAAATAAATTTAACCCACAATGTAAACAGGATTAATTTTTAATCCTTGTCATCTAAAATTAATGAAACTGAAAAGTATTCCCAAATTAATTAAAGGGAATACTTAAATATTAATTTTAAAATTGTGGATTAAGATTTATTGTAAAGGGACCAGAATTAAACGTTTTTTTTTATAAATAAAGTATCTTTTCTCTAAAGGCAATTTAAGTTTGTCAATGTTTAAGAATATTTTATTAGTTATATCCAACGAAATATTGAACTAGTATCCAGATTTTTAATATTCAAAATAAATAAAATAAATTTTTTGCCTTAGCTGATCATACCCTGTTAATTTTTTAAAAATAATATAAGTATAAGGAATATTCAATTGATTAATTTTCTATATTCAAAATTATTCCTTAATTATTTTATTCTTTTGAGTTTTATTTGTTTTTAATTTTTTTCTTTATATTGATTTCAACACTTTTCTAAAAAATATTTTTTGTCCAGGCTTAGATATATTTATTTTATATAGATAACAGAGCTTGTTTTTCTAAATTCTAACTTTGTTGAATACACGTGAGTATTTACGTTTAGATAATTGTTTCTCAAGGAACCAAAAATTTTTTTGGAATGACTGAGAAATTTTTTATAGATATTAAATTCTGTGTGAGTTATTGCGTGTTTATTTACAATTATTTTTTACTGTATTTTTTCTTTTATTTTGCTCTAACGGATTGCAAAATAATTATTTTGGTTTTCTCTAGTTCTAGATTTATAGATTTATAGTTTTCTATTGTGAATTTTCTCTCTCTTAGAGAGGATTACTCTCTTTTTATCCTGAATTCGAGTTCACATTTTTTTTTCTTTATGAAGCTATTACTGAAGTGAAGATTTAATAAGTAATATTAATATGAGTCACGTGGGGATCTTCAGTGAATAGCAACTTTTAATGCCTTTATTTCCATTTTGTTTTATTTTTAAGGGATTTCCATTATTAAATTTTCTCTCCAGACTTTTTACGACTCTCTTTCATGTTTTAATCATGATATTTTTTTTTTTGTAATTTATATAAATGTGTTCTTAACTATAAATTTGAATCAATCCTAATGTGTTTGTAGTATTAGATTTTTATTCATTCAAATGTATATAACTTCTTAATTTAAAAATAGAATTTTCAATTATTTGTATTTGTTGTCTTTTTATATCTATTTGAAATTTATTTATCAATATAT
>BMAW01093516.1:29756-76182 GCA_019974015.1 Nephila pilipes
TCACGAAATGCAGTGCATAAGTGAATAAAACAAAAATTAATGAAGTAAATCAAAAATGGAGATAAATTAATTCTAAATTCTGGATTTATACTTAGAATAGAGTATTTGTACCATTAATTATGAATACAGCTTTCACAATTCATGAAGTTACTTTGTAAGGAAATGGTAAACTAATTACAATTATGTTCTCTCACAAAAAGGAACAATACTAATGAAATAACCAAATGAAACTCAAAGAAATAAAATCCACTTTTGCCAAATTAAAAAAATACTTTTAATGTATACATAAATAAATATCAGAAATACCAAACAAGCTAAAATTATTAAAAATATGACCAAAACCAAATATATTAAGGCAAGAATATTAGGAAATAATATGTTTAAAGTTTTAACATATTTTAACCTATTAGGTTGGATTATTCATTTGCCAAACTTTTCCCAATAACAAAACAAATTATTTAAAAAAAATTAAAATGTAAAAAAAAAAATTGCAAATAAATTAAAAGCAAATTTAAAAAAAAAAAGTCTAGAAATAATCAATACAAACCTATAAAAAAAAACTTAAAAATAAAAATAATTCAACTTGAGAACAAAAATGTTATAAAAACCCAAAAATAAACGAAAATAAGAAAAATACTTTGCATGAACATATTACCATGTGTAGATAATTTTCAAATGTAGTGCACAAAATTAAGCTATCATTTGCTCATGAGCATTCAAATATATTGTAATATAAAATAATAATTGAAAAATATTGTTCCCTTACTTGTTGATAACTGTGTAAATAAATTTTGTAAATCAAACATATGAAAGTACGGATGGCATAAGGTCTGAGAATAAGGAACAAAGAAACTTGTCTGTATTAAAATTATCAAGCAACTCAATTAACTAATTCTATCAGTTGCAATTGTGCAATTAATAAATTCAGAGTAAAAGAAGCAAAGATTTAAATTTTGTATAAAACATAAATAGGATTTTTATCAGAAAATATTACTATAATGAAACTAAAAGAAGCAAAAATCATTATTAAAAATAATAAAATCTAAATAACTTGCAGGAAAGTGATATTCTAAGCCATAAACAAAATTAAAAACACACACACATTTATATTAATATCACGAGGTCATATTTAATTAAACTCACGAATTTAGAAATAATTTCGATATGAATCAGAATTCAAGGATATTCTAATAAAATATTTTAATCCATAGCTTACTCATGATTTTCGAAAACAATAATCCTGTAAAACTCATTATTTTTAAGACAGTGTCGTCTACATTCTACTTTAATTATTGGCTTGAGTTACTGCAATTATTCTGCAAGTTTCAAAATTAACCTAAATAAATCGTTTCAAAATTAAACATTTTTTTCAGGTAACACTTCGCTTACAGCTGCAACTGTTTTATATAAATGCTTGTATATCAAAGACTTAGATCAGAAATCGAAAAGGTAAGATTTTAATATGCTCAAGGTTTTCTTCCATATTTATCAATTAGTTTTTTTTTGTAAATATTAAATTAAATGAAACCTTATGGTAAGTAATGTGAGATGAATATTGAAAATTTTCAACCATAAAATCATAAGAGTATAACCTTTTCTTAATTTTTGAAATGTGATAATGAAGTTTATTCTTTTTTGAATGCTATAGAATGCAGAAATAAACACAGATAAAATAATATACTTTTTCCGAAGTTTAATGTAATGCTCTTAAATTGAATATAAAGCATACGGTTAAATATAAAGCATATTGCCATACATTTGGATTTTAATATCATTATAAATTAGTAAATTACTATTTTTGTAAGATAAATTATGTATTCAATGAATGTTGAAAAAATAAAGAATTGTAAAATTAGTCCGCAATATTTTCTTTTCTTTTTACAATGTTATTTTCTTAATAATTTGAGAAGGAAATTTGTTATAAGAATAAATATTTTTCTTCAAATTCAGACTTACTATAGGTCTAAAAACAGTAATAGTCTTATTAGAGAACAATATCAATATGTGTAATCCGGCTTAAGAATAGAGAAACTATCGTGAGATTCAACTTTCTGAAACAATGATTTCATTCTTATTTTTTTGATTTCATATCTCAATAGATAAAAAAAAATTCATGTCACTAAAAGAAAACACTCTCATTTTTATTTTATTTTCTTAAAAATATTTTACTGAAATCGAAAAAAGATGATAAATAGCTCTTTAATTTATAGATTGATGTTATGTCCCATGAGAAGTGTTAACTCAATTCTGATTATCAATTGTGATATTGTATCAAGTGTGATAGAACGATAACATTTTTTTCAGGAGTGAAAACCTGGAAGAGTTTTTTCCTACTTTCAGCATTGATATAAGCTCTGTGACATTCAACAGCTTTACACCCCATGTAAAAGTGATTTTGCGATTTTATCCGCAATTAAATGTAAGTAATTTTTTTTCTCAATTTCTTAACTATAAGAAATTTTTAGCTGCAAAATTTGAAGGAATGAAAGAAAAAGCAATATTGCACAGATATAACCAATTTAAAATAGAGTAGCCATTTTTAACAGAAATAAAAGCACGAGAACATTCATAATTTATAATATCAAATCTAACCGATCTCTGCATAATTTGAATTTTCATTAAAACATTTCATGAGTTATTTGCTAGCTTTCAACTAAAAAAAAAAGGTGATAGAATAAGTATTGCCTTACAACGGGTTTTTATGTAAAGTTTTGTATTAATAGTATTAGTTCTGTAAGGCTCTAAACAACAATTTTGCATAAAATAAGACTGTTCCATTTGTATATGTTACAGCTATGCTTAGAAATTCATCTTGCTTACTCATACTATTAATAAATTTTATATATATATATATATATATTTGTATATATATATATATCATAATATTTTTAAAAAATAGAGGCATTTCAGGAAACGAAACGTGGTGTAAGAATGGCAGCTTAAGCTGATAGTTAAGAGTGCAAAATATTTACTTAATTATTTCTACTATAATTCAACGTTAATAAACTTTATTAAAATATCTCTTCAGAACACAGTGTACTTAATATTCCAGATTACGAGGAAAATACACGTTTTATTAAACAGCAATATGTATCGAAACAAAAATATAGCTTCAATTTATATGAAAAACTCTGTCAATGTTCTGTACATTACAATTTACTTGGAAAAGGGATTTTATCCTTTACGATTCAAAAGTATACTAATTTTAAAGCTAAAATCAATATTGAGCTTACATATTAATACAAAAATATTTTATCTGCTAAGTTTGTAAATTTGATACAAGAAAACGCGTCGAAAATGTCATTTCTTTTTTTAAAAAATTAGGAATAGTTTATTTTAGGTAAGTAGGATAAATTTAAGTTTCCTAAGAAACATAATAAAGTGTAATGTGAAGTGCAGAACCTATAATCGTAATGATGAATTAATTTACTAAAATTTAACTACATTATTCTTACACCTCATAATCCTTTATCAAGAACCTATCCACTATGAAGCTCACAAAGTATATTGCCGAAAATGGATGATCAAGTTAACAGGCTTGCTTAAAAATAATACGTTGAAATTTACTTAAATAAGAAATTGTTACACGTTTGGATGTTAGTAATAAGAAATTTTTACATGTTGAAAGATGTATCTGATTTTTTTCAGTGAATCATTAAAAAACCTTAAGAACTATACCATATTTATATGTATAAGTCAGATTTTTAACGTTAAATTATAATAACATTTCTAACCGCACAAAAGTAAAGTGTATCAAAACATTTAATTTTAATATAAATAGAAAACGGGCTCGTTTTTTGTGATCATCTAATCACCTTTCGATTTGAAATATAAGAAAAATGACCAATGAAAGTATGATGTAAGCATGAAAATAATTTCAATGAATATTCAAAATCAGTTGTAAGTATTTTTGGTTTCTTTTATTTCTAATTTTCAAAGTACTACAGAATTTATAAGAATAGATTTTTCAATATTGATAGCGCTGATTGTATGTTTGATAGTCTTTAATATAAATTTTATACAGTATACATTTTAACAACTTACGAACACAAATGTTAGAACCATTGAAGTTAAATTTGATTTAAACCAACAATGAATATTTATTTTTTTAAATTCAAAGTATTAAAAAGTTACTTATTTAACATATTTGTGGGTGATATGATGCATTTAACTTAGTTTATTAATTTTTTACTGAGAAAACCAACTGATTGATTATATTATCAACGTTGTAATAAGAAGTAATGCGAGGGCTGTTATGAAATGACTCAAATAGGCAAAGCTCCAGCTAGGACTCAAAACCAGCAATCACATTCCTGGACCCTTCGAAAACCTACAGCACTGAGAAACCTTACTTTTGCCTGAAATAATAATTGCATAATCTTCGTTTCATTACTGAATAACTTCTTTAGAAAATGACTAGAAGATAAGTCAGAAATAGAATCTAATCGTAGGAGGTAAATGAAAGAATTCCTCACAATATAGAAAGTGCAGACGGTTTCATTTAAAAAATATGTAAAAAATGAAGCGAAAGTACTATTAAAGGAGAAAATACGTTAGATATTATAAAACAATAACTCTAAGGATTAAAATAATTAGGTGATTACAAGTAGTAAGCAATAAGAAAACCAACATAATAAACAAATTTGAATGTTATAAAGACTGTCCGTAAAGAAATTTCAATACTTATGAAAAAGTATTTGTATTAACATTAATTATCATTGTATTCACATATGAAAGCATGAAAGCTTCTTGAGATTCGTAACAGTTGTCTATGCACTAATCACTATGCAACTAGCAAAAGCTTGACCGTTAAGCTCAACAGTTTATGCTCATATGTATGCTAATTGTTCATTCAAAAGTATAGAGAAAAGATGACCAAATACAGGAATAATACGCCAGGCACAAACAGTGACTAATAAAAGTATATATATATATATATATATATATATATATCAGTCCCCATGAGAATGCTATTGTTGACAAATCTCATAATTTTGAACCATGGTTAAAAGAGAGAGTTAAGTACAAACCTGATTCACTCTCCAAATTTGCACACTTTTTATAAAAAAATATTGTTTGAGTCCCGGAAGGTTGAACTTGCATCATTCGTACTATTTTAGGTTATACAATATCTAGCTATGAAATACAATGCAACTCTATAAGCTCTTCGGTGTTCAGCCCTTGGCTGTTCTCTTCTTTAAGCTTTTCAATATCATTGTTATCCACCTCCAGTCCAATATTCTTCACCGAGATACAATCTCGTTGACGGCATGTTTCACGGGTCTTTTTGAAATACCTCAAAGTCACATTCAACAATACTCTCCAGCCAAAGCTTTTTCCAATTAAGAATACAGGATCTGTTGTAACGTCTTCTCACATGTCTTCGATCATCTTGAGGCAGGATATGATGTGTAAGTTATGAGATGTTTTTAATTCTCTGAGAGAGGGAGATATATTTGTCCCAACAATCACATCAAAACACACTCGGAGATTGCTATTGCATAGTGTTTCTTAAATGTGAAATAAGCTGCTGGTTCATAGGTCAGAGTAACAGAATTTGGAGGAAAGAAACTGGGTAATAATGACATTCATTTTTTAGGGGATATCCTCTTGTAGGTTTGAGGAATGGACAGGAGCATTGACCATAACAAGCAAGTCTTGGAGTGGCAGATCCATTTCAAATAAATATTTTTTTCACAGTAGGAGCAAACACTTCATTGATGTCATCAGTAAAATGGTTACATGACATCGAAACCTTACTGTTAAAGCTCCCTATCACATTTAACTTTTTCTTATGGACATTGCACTTCTTGGTGGCTCATGGAATGCCTGGACGATAATGAAGCAGCAGTTTAATTTACAATTTTCTGTTTGCATTGACACAAAATAGCAGTTTGAGATGGTCTTATATTGGCTATTGCCCGGATTCCTCAGTTGATATATAGGTCCGCATCGGCATCCTTTTCCAGAAGAGACCCGGTTATTCACAATTAATACTCTGTGGCATTCCGAGTCCTTCCAGTATCTACATGACTATTGAAGTTCACTGCTGTCTATTCGAAAGATCATGCTCCTTCGCCGTGTCTTACAATTCATACATGACTTCTCTCTCTCTCTTCCTTTCTCTCCCAGCGTTATAATCAAGTTCCAAATTAGGAATTTTAGAATTAACGAATCAAGCAATCGAATTACAAACCTTAATCGTATGATTGAAATAAAATCTTAGAGAGATAAAGAACGTTGTCCAAAATAATTAAATGTATAAAGAATATACAAAGGAAGAAACGATAATTAATGGTAACCATTTAGGCAGAATCACTTTATTTAACCTTTTGACGGTTAGAGGCATCAGCAGTTTTCGATCTCCTATTACGCGCAGCGCTACGTTCAAATGGTCGTTGAAAGTGGCAGTCTTTTTTTTTCCTAGTGGCCTTCGAAAATGTTATTCTTATCTGTCAGTGATACGGATAGCTGTCTAGCGTTTAAAAGTTAGTATTATTTGCGGTATATTAATTAAATATTTACACTAATTATAACTTTCACTTTTAAAAAATTTAGTAAATTATAAATATTACAAATATTGGTTTCTGAAATATGGAATTTTTAAGCAATTATTGGCGATAAATTAATCAAATATTTACAACAATTGTTATTCGCACCTTTAAACGATTCAATAAATGTTAAATATTATAAATATTCGTTTGCAAAATATGAAATTAAAATATCTAAGTAAATTCAAGCAATTTTAAGATTTATAAAGCTTTAAGAATTATAGATGTATGCATTATAAAACTTTATTTTAATAGTTGATTAATCTAAAATTCCTTTCGTGTGTGACACACAATAAAACATGGAATTGCTCCTAATGAAGCATTACAGTCTTTACAATAAATGTGCCATTTTTCTGCAGCTAATTCCTGCCAACTTATACAAAAAAAAATAGCTAGATTAACAACTGGATCAGACACATTTTTCTTTATTATGTAAAAAAAAAATTACGGTACCCATACCGCCATCTGTGCGCTGTCAAATTAACTATATTTTGCCAGTAAATATCGTTTGTATCACGAAAAACGCAGGACGAACTCAGCTCGTCAACGTCCATTGGGGAAAAGTTTTGCTGCCCCAGTAAGGTTCGGCTGCAACTATTTGGGTGGAAAAACTTTGGACGAACTGAACTTGACAGTGTTCATAATGGCATGCTATTCGATTGATGAGCTGGGTTCGTTCATAAAACATTGAAGGGTTAATTAAAATTCTCGATTTTTTTTTTTTTTTTTTTTTTTTTTTTGGCGTTTGATTTAATAGAATTGACTTCAACATAGAATTGGAAAGTACGCTTATATAGGAGGGGGGAAGGGACAGTCCAAACATCCAATCAAGATAACGAAGGACTATCTGAATTACCGTTCTAACTTAGTCAATTAGAAAAGTAATAGGGTAATAGGTGTATGTACGCCAAATTTGGGGTGAGCTTCTTTTAAACAGAGATCAGAAAGACACCAGATCTAGGAGAAGATTCCAAGGATGGTTTAATCCTGGTTCTCCTGAACAAATTAAAGTCATTCCTGGAGATTAGAGTGGTCAGTGACATTCTACGGATTCTTCTACCATTGACCCATAGAGCGAAACTGATGAAAACTTCTGGGACCTGCGAAGTTATTAAATGCTATTTGTTGATTTGTGGGATAAAAGAGATATTTAACTTTCAATTAAAAAAATCACAAAGTATATGTCTGAATACAAGTTTGGTAAAATGTGGGGTTACAACCGAATCTATGATTCTAGATGAAAGAGTATGAAAATCGGTCTGATGTAGTAGACACGCAAACCAGGACTCCCCCATCTCCTCGTCACTCGTTGTGTAAAACATCGCTCACTTAAGCAAGTCATGTTTTGCGATTTGTTTTACTCGGTATGCGAATTATTGCTTTCGAGAGTTGCTCGTTAAACCAGGTTCCAAAGTATTCATATAAAAATATTGAATGCTCCAACTTAAGCATATATTTATCAGATGTTCCTATACTTTTGAAGTTTAAATATGGCTCTAATAAAAAAAAATAATACTATAATAACAAAAATATTTTGACAGACGAGCATTGTATTGTAATAATTATATAAAATAAATCTAGTAGTTTATTTTCTTCTTTTAAAAACAGAAAATTCACTTTTTTTAAAGCTCATATTCACTTTTTTAATTACTATATCTTTACCTATTCACTTTTCAGAAGACAATCTTTCGAAAGTGCCCATATATATTTTATGTTAATGAATTTTATTTATTTTAAATATTTATATATTCAATCTTTAAGGTAAAAAAGTTGTATTGCAGTTTTTATATTGAATTATAGTTCTTGCAACTACAAAAACAAGGAAAAACTTGATAGAACTAAAAACTTTATTGTTTATATTTTTAATTGGTTTTCAATTTCTTATTTCCAGAGCATAATGCTTATGACCATAATATATGTAAAGATTTTTACAGTTAATTTATCATATTGAAACTGTATTTATAAGGATATTTTCTTTTGGTTATGTTGTGGTTGTAGTAGCCTAGTGGTTAAGTGGCTAGCGTTTTTTTTTTTTTTCGTCCAGCAGTGCGTTCAAATCCTGAGGCCACTAAAGACCCGAAAAAAAGCAAGCCTGATGAGCGTTAAATCTATGGAGGTCCCAAGACCTCCCGTTGGTGTAGTGTAGAAGTTTGGAGAAGAAGATGCTAGCCAAAGTATTATCCTCGACACTTGATCGAGGCTCAAAATTACGATATCCATCGCTAATAGCTTGCTTCTCAGTGTGACGTTAATAAACAATCACAAACACTTCGATTTTTTTACTGGTTTGTAAAGATATTAATTTAAATTTATTTCTGATGTTTCAAAATTAAAATAGTTTCAATACATATAACTTTATTTTAAGTCTACCGGAAATTTCCATCCCTTTGCGAAGTGAAAGAAAATAATAAATTCTTACACATATAATAATATTTATTATACACTATATTCTCCGTCGTTACTTATGGACTCTTGTCAGCATGATGGTAATTTATAAATATCATTTTTTAAAAATGCCATGTCCTTAGAGACAAAGAACTCAGATAGTGCTAGGTTGGCGTATGCATCAATTTTGAATTTTTTGTTTCCTTTCAAAAACATTTTGCGGAGAGATAAACAAGTGATAAGTAAAAAGTGCTAGGTCTGAGGAGTATGGTGGTTGTTACAGAAATTCCTAGTCTAGTTCTATGCTTCGTTAACGATTCATCATATCAGCAGAGGGTTCGGTCTTATCATGATGCTGTATAAAGGGTTTCATATTGAACACCACCAGCTCCTTTTCTTCAGTGCTTTGTTTTGATCATCCATTTGCGGACAGTATCTCTCCGAATTGAGCTTTTTGTTAGGTTTCAAAAGTCGAAATGTATTGGTTCTTGGATATACCACTTTATGCACAAAGTTTTCTTATTCATGCTCAATCTCGATTTAAAAGTTGAGGGCAGAAATAGTTCGTGCTGCAAGTATGCATTTTTCCTTATAATGTATTCGAACATAATCAATTTTCCATCACCAGTTATCATCCGGTCTAAAAAGGGCTTATTTTTATTCCGAGCAAACAAAGAGATGTGCATATGACGACTCGATTAAGCAAAATTCTCATTTAATTCATGAGGCACCCATCTAGAATGTTTATAGACCAACCCTACGAACGACGGAAAATATTTTGTACAGTAAATACCATTTAATGTATGAAAAATGTATTATTTTATTTCACATCACCAATGGATAGTATTTTCCGGTTTACCTAACATAATCATACAATTTTCTGATTGAAGTATTGCAAAAAGATTTTAAAACATTGAAATATAATATTCAAAGGTAGATTAAAATAAGTATAATTTTTTTTTAAATTTCATCAATGCTAATTCAATTCTGAGAAGTAAAATAATTTGTTATACGAATTTTCATAACATATACCCAGAACGGCAATTCCTTTAGTTTATGAAATAGTTTAGTAAAAGAAGATAAATTATATAATTTAAATAAAAAAGCAGTTTCATTTGGTTATTATTAAGAATCATTTTTATTATTATAGATTAAAACAGGATCCCAGATATATTGCATAAGATTCCATGTACATAAGAGGTAAGTGTTATAAATTTTAATAATATATAAAAATTGTTTTAAGTAATTAGAAATAAGCATTTGTTTTAAAAATTGGATAGTTTTGAATCTACTACACCAAAACTATGCAAGAAACATTGTTTTGAGATTTGAATTTAAAGTGAGTTACATGTTAATATAAGACATCGATACTTCATCTCTTCACTGATATATTTCAAACATCTATTACATATACAGAGCCCATACAAAGAAAAAAAAATCAGCTCTTAGTTAATAACTGCAATTTCATATAGAAAATATTCAGTTCCGCAGTCTGAGAATTCAATTAAAAATTCTTAATTGAACGTAAGCTTAGAAAAATTGAAAATTATTTTAATGAAATTCAAATAGATTTAGAGCCAATATGATAACTTGAACTCTTATAGAAATGTGGTATATATAAAAGTATATATTCTTAGTGAGCTATCATTCCGAAAATTATTGAAGAGAACAACATAAAATAAACGCTAAATATTTCGTTGAAAAGATTAAATCCAGCTATTTCCTACATTCATAGAATTAAACTATTCTACTAAACTATCAGAGTTTTAATCACAATTCCTTGACATAATATGTAGATAATGCATATATTCGCATGTAAGTAAAAGAAAGTGAAGCATTTATTTTCACACAAACAAATTTCAAATTTATTCCACATGCTGAACAGTTTCTTGTTTGTTTTTTTTTAAATATTTACCTTTGAAACCATCAAAATGTTTTTCAACAAAACAGTTTAAATTTAGATTGAATGTTATGAACAACTGTGTTGCTAAGGAACAAAAATCGTCATGTTTAATTATTTTCTTCAGGGAACTTATATGAGAGGAAAAAGAATACCTGTTTTAATACTTGAAAACTGTCGTTGCAGTGCAAAATATTTCAACTGGTTTATTTCTTTCTGACTACAAACAGAGTTGCGGCTGTAAAGAAAAAGATGTATGCTTAAGGCGGAAATGTGTAGTTACCTCGGAATGTCACATTTCATTTTTCTTTTCGTAAAATCCAAAAGCAAAACACTTCGAAAAGTGGAATTTTTTTGTACCTATTCAAGGTGTTCATTCCAGTAAGAAGTATTTTTTTCAGTTTCAGAGCTTCTAACACATTTCAGAGAGGATCAAAGATCCTTGAGTCTTCTTTTTTCCAAATATATATTTGCTATTTAGTGAATATGACCGTTGCCATGCGATCAAAGTGACATTCTTTGAGAATGTACCAACTTTGATTTTAAGCATTTCCTTTCCAAAAACATATTTTTTAGGTACTCGAGTGAGATACTTTCAATTATTTATTTTATATGATTTTTTTTAAAACATTGATTGCATGAAAAACGATATTTTGAATATTTCTACGGTTTGCATACTAAAACAATTTCTTTCAAATATCTTTGAAAGTTTTTTTTGTGAGTTCTTGGAAAGAGGCTAAATAGTTTTCCAAGTATGCAAAAAATAAAATTATTTTCTTTCTGTGTAGTATTGTAAAGATTATGATATTTTTTCATGATTTTTATGCTATTTAACTTTATCTTTAAGTTCGATATATATCAAATGTGCCACTTGATAAAACTAATTTTCAATTTCAATATATGTTATTATAAGCTAGATACATGTTAAATTCAAAATTTTGACATAAAATATGTTTATAAAATGTAATAATACTATTACAAGATAAAAAATAATTAAGATTAGAGTTAAAATCTACCTATAATCTTCAAATACCAATAAGTGATGTTTTTTAAGTCTACGAGATATGAATAGAGATAAATGCCCAAACCAAACATTTTAAATTTATTCTCAAATATAAGCACAAATTGAGATTAAATATGTCTTCTAATGCTTATGCTTTTATCCATTGCATCAAAATAAAAGTTTTCTAAGTTGAAAAATACGATAATAAAGTATTACTGAATTAAAAAAATATTATGTAAGAACTATGTAAATATGTAAGCTTTATCAACTTCTTACTATCAAACACTCACAACAATACTCTATTCCTTTTGTCTCGAAATACTTAAGACCCTTTTTCACAAACACTTAAACTTTTTCCTTCGAAACTCTTATACTTTCTCGAGAATTCTATTTTTTATTGATCTGGGTACATAAAAATGTTATCTCCACTTATGTAATTCACGAGATCTATTTCTTATACTTTCAGTTCATTGTCTTGATTCTTATCTGTTTTTCTTTCTTTCTTTTTTTTTTTTTTTTTTTTTGTTTCATTTTTTAAAAATATATGTATTCGTTTCTCTTACGATTTCCAAGTACCAAAAAAATTTTTTTGTTTTTCTTTAACAATTTGAGTTTTTATACAGTAATTGTTATTGTTGTTTACTCACATTTCTATTTACCATTTATGTTAGTTGCAAAACGCTTTCAAAATGTACATTATTATTCAAATTTAATAAGAACCTGAGTTGTACTTCAATGGTTATATCTTAATTTCTTTGTAAGAATGTTGAAATCTTTTTTCTTTAAAAATAAATTATTCACATTAAGAAAATGCAAACATTTCAACAGCAGATGTATAGTTTAAGAAAACTAACCAACTCATTTCTCATAAAATACATTCTGAAACAATTCCTTTTATTAATAATTTTGCGCATTTTAACTTTTTTTTTTTTTTTGTTTTACGGTACATTTCAATTTTTTCATAACTTTGTTAATATCATTGTTGCCAAGGAAACAAAGAGCTTTGCTTTTTCACTTGATTAAGCAAGACATGAAAAACGTTTACGTCAAAACTGCCGTTGTTTTTTATCTAGATTTAAACTTTTTGCTCAGCTATTTTGATTTCATTTCCTTTATTTCTCTTTTCAGAAACATTTTCTCGTATCCATGCAGTTTGGTTAAATCAACTGAAGATTACATTTATTGTCGATGCGATGGAAATGGACTATTTTCTTTGATGATTAGTAGTCACTCGGCATCGGTAAGTAATTATCCTAGCTAATTGTATCATGTAATGAGACATAATTTATTCTTATTAAAGTGATGAGTCAGATATTCCATTTTAATTATTTTAATTAAGGTAAAATTATGTCAAGGGAAGAAAATAATAATAGAATAACAGAACAAAAGTCCATATCTTTCTTATTTTTTAAAAAAATGTTAATAATGGGGAAAAAAATTAATACTTCTTTTAATATCACTATGAACTTGTTCTGAAAAAGTAATTCTAATCAATAAATAATTATTTGCTTTTTATGGATGATTATATTAGTTGCTCATTTTTAGATTTGTTATCTTTTATTATTTAAGTATATTTTTTATCCGAAATAATTGCAATTTGTTTTTATTATTCAATAGATAGAAAAAGATAAATTAAACAAATTTGATTAATTAATTGATTCGTTTTCAGCAGTTTGTAAGTAAAGCACAATACATATGTCGTCTTTTGTTCATTAAATGCGTCTCATTATTACAAAAATTTATAAATGTAAATTTCGTCTAACTTTATTTTTTCAAGTAAAACTACACGAAAAAAAAATTAAGACCTTAATGCAATTGAAATTTTAAATATCGTAAGAAGCCGAATAATTTATTTTTCATGAAACTAATACTTCGCATTATACCTTTATTTCAAACTAAAAATAGATTATTCAAAAGAAGAGATATCTAAGATATTTTTAATTTAAATGAAACATGTAAGAATATTGTGAGAAACTCAGTTCAAATTACAAAAAATTATTTACTTCATAAAGAAATGATCGTCAAAAGGAAAGTAAAAAGGTAATGAAAGTATTTATTTAAAAGAAATACATGAACTATCAGAAAATTCAATTCTGCTTTGTTCAAGTCATTTTTTCCCCACATTTGCTAATTTTAATAAACCTTTTAGTATTTCTTAATTTATTCAAACAATATGCTTAACAATCACTATCAAAATATTTGCATATATTTTATAAAAAACAAATATCATTAAAACATTACAAATTTAGATAATTTATTTAATTAAAGTATAATAAATCAATTAATGTATTTAATTAAATAAAATATGTTTCATAAATCACACGAAATTTTTTTTTTGTTTTTATTTATATTTGTTTCTTTTTTATTTTACAATGAAAATATGTTGATAAACTTCTTTTGCTGGAACGCGGAAAAGCCGCAAGTAATTTAAAATAACTGAGTTAATGCACAATTTTCAGTTTCAGTCTACAAAGCGATTGCTTGATCACCATTCTTATTTTCTAACTTAACCGATGGAACAGACGCTAAAATGCAATTAAAGGACCCTTTAATTTTTAATAAAATTTGAGTGTATATTTAAATAGTATTAAATGGGGGGATAACAATGTTTATACATGTTTCAACCAAAATTATATACACAAAAGGAGGTAACATTTATTTTGTTTCGTTTAACATTTGTTCATTTCTATAGAATATATCAGAAATAAAATTAACTTATCAAGATTAACAGTTAAAATAGCAATCATGAAAAGAAAAATAATAAAGTTAGACTTTGTTGGAGAATGTCTTATCCACTAAGTCCAAAATATAGGGAGAGCAGTTAATTTAAATTACACATTTATTTTAGGACTCCACGTGCCAATCACACATAAACAAATATTTACATTATTTACAACTACAGAAGGCTTCCACATAGCCTATATTACAATTTAACCCGCTTTTTGCGGTCAGGAGAAATAACCCGCCTTACGCGGTCAAGATCCAAAGGCATTCTGGTGAATATTACCCATGAACCCGTGCGCTCTCACTCATACGAGACAAAGCGCCTCCTGGCGGGATCCGAGTAATTTATTTCCAACAGACTTTAAAGAAAGTATGTTTAATAAAAATTAAGATATTTAACATTCAAATATAGTTCGATCATTTATTTTTTGATATTTATGAATTTGAAAAGATTCAAAATAAGATATTAAAAGTTTAGGATATAAAACTGAAATCTTTTGACAAGGATATCTTTAAATATTAATAATATGCAAAACATTTCATATAATGCTCTTTTTGCTGTTTGTGTATTTAAATTTTCTAAAATTTAAAGATATATATAAAAATAATCAATTAAAGTGTCTGTGAGTTTTGATAAAATTTAATCTAAAAATGTTCTCAATTAATAGTATCCTTTACCATTTCAAACTTTTTTCATGTATGTGCATTTTATTACATAAACTAGTTACAGTTAAGGAATGCCGATATATTTTAATCCAAATATTACAATGTATATATATATATATTTTTACAGGGTTATTGGATCCATGATTATCTCCATCCAAAGCTGTATATAGTCTCTGCCAGCATAATTATTATTTTCGTCATTTTACAGAATATTTTTAAAATAACATGGAGATTAAAGTAAGTTTAAATTATATTATATATACTTTAATTAAAATAATAATATGTTAGGAAGTCTATCGGGATATCATACATATTTCATATATCAAAATTTTTAAAGAGAGAAACAATATATATTAAGTTGTTTTTCTTGTCCATAATTAAATATACTGCTGCATTCTGATTATATGTTACTATCTGTTATAATCCCATAATACGACAATGCAATAAGTAGTCAAAGTACTTAATAGTTATGAATGCAAGCTATATGTCTGTCGTAATGTTTTAGCTTAATCGGATGTTCAAGTTCTGATTCCGCAAACCACATATTGTGTGGAATAAGGAAGATTGCTTCTTGTTGTTGAAGCAATCTTCCTTATTCCACACGAATAAGGAAGATTGTAACGGCGAATACCAAAAGAGTTTTTTACCATTGCCCCACTGAAAAGGCCCTTCATAGTGGAATCTGATGCGAATCATAATTTTTTGTTATTTTAAGAAATCGACAATGAAGCCCGTTCAAAACAAACTTTCCCACTCATTTCCAGCTCTAAAAAATAATTTTCAATCAAGGATTTTGATCCTACTAAGAACTCAATTACATTTTCATCGTCTGTTAATGTAATCGAGTTCTTCAGTTCGAGTTACGTTTTTCGAATTTTTCACCATATTCGTTTTCAATGACCGTCGTATTCGCTCTATGTTAATGGTGTATCTTCATCTGCTACATAAATTTGAGCTAGTACAAGGACCAGAGTAACACGAAGAAGTGACGACGTAATTAAAGAACAGATCCAAACCAGATGACCTGTATAGTTCTGACTATGAAATCCAAATTATAATTATCTGCGATTTCAGTGATGTCAGGCTAGATAGCTTTAGAGGCGTAAGAGATTAGTTGCTTTATTCAGATGAAAAAATTTTCTGTTTTAATATCAGTGATGGCCTACGTTGGTTAGAAGGAAACTAGGTGAGCTCTTAGAAACAAGATGCCCACGGCGTAGACACACAGGACATTCATGTAATTATAGTTATAAAAGCAATTCTTTGAGAAAGCAGGAATTTTCTCATTATCTCAAGCATCTTAATAGTAAATTTGTAAGAATTTTAACTAAATCGGTTGTGCTGTCATACTTTGATCGCAATCCTAGGGGGCATTTCCCAACACCGTACCCACTTTTCCATACATCTGACGTTAATTAATGTGCTCTTCAGTGTGTGGATATGATTCTTTGACTGAAGAGCTCACCAGATGTTCTCCAACAGAGTACGTATGTGACATTTCTCGATAACAAATCCAGGATCACTCACAAACATCACGCAAAGTTTTTTATTTGAGTAACTAAATGTACCAGTTCTTCAGTTCAAAATTGTGTTTGACTATAGCAGTTACCTTTATAATACCATTTCTCATTTTAAATGGCTGTCCTTGTCCTTGTTTTAATTTTAGGCAAACGAAACTGTTATATACTCAAATGTCTGTTTAAATTTCATTCCTCTAATCTAATTATTCCTTATGATATGATTTCGTTATCATCAGCGTATAATAAAACGTATTACACTAAACAGAATTGTCTTGAAGAAAATAAGTGAATTATTGTTTGTTTATTACTGTGAGCATATTTTTTATGGTTTTGCTTTTAATGGGATGGATAAGGCCTTGTGTTCTAAATGTTGTGAAACACAAAGTTTTCACTGTTATTACAATCCAGTTTAGTTCATTAAATATTTATTAATATTCACTTGTATTTAAATATATTATTTTTCCCCCTTAATCTTCTTCTGTAATAATAAAATCAAGTGTTAGAATGCACACCAATGCAAAAGGAGAAAGTTCGGTGCCATGAAACTGGTTCTCCCAAATAATCAAACTTCAGCCCGAAGTCTGGTAAATCCTATGTTTTACCAATAACTCTTAGATTTACCAAAGTGGCTTGCTAAAATACCGAAAAATAAAAAAAAAAATACTCTATATTTGGACTTTTATCAAGCCATTTCGGTAAAAGCTTGGAGTTACCAATGTCTTCCGGTAAAGGCCCGATACGAGAAATTTAAATTGACCTTGAATGAGATTGCAAGTAAATACAATAGCGACACTTTTCTGTTCCTGAACTCCTTATCTGCAATCTAGCTTTGAGAGAATTGAAACATGCGTAAGCGGCTGCGATCTG
Organism: Nephila pilipes; assembly: GCA_019974015.1. Lineage (NCBI taxonomy): Eukaryota > Metazoa > Arthropoda > Arachnida > Araneae > Nephilidae > Nephila > Nephila pilipes. Next base: position 47,373 of record BMAW01093516.1, read on the forward strand.
AAATAAAGCAGTTGGTTTCCATTTTAGCCATTTCATATTTAGCGCGTTAAAAATCTTAGTAAAGTACGCCTTTTTTCTACACATTTATCATCACATGGTAGCTTATAGTTTTATTTACTTAATTAGATGGCAGAACCATGCAGAATAATCATAAAATTGATTCCTTTGATTCTAATGAAAGCTCATAACAAGTGGTTGTCTTATGCCTCATAGAAATCTTTCTGAAATGATTTGAAACTTTTAAATTCATGAACTACCTAATCTTCATGTTTGAAACTCTATATAAATTCTACTAATTACTCAAAACAAAATGCATAAAGTATTGGTTTCATTCTCTAAATTAAATGGTATCATAATTATACCATTGTCTCTATAGAGCCCACAGGAGGTTAGTGAGCAACAGATGACAGCACTGAAAATTTCGATTCAGATTGATATGTGACGGCTGTCTTTGTTTCAGAGAAAAATAGAAGTCATAAACATGTTTTCGAGTTCCAGTGTAGCAAAAATCAGAATTATTCTCCTATGAAAAATTTAAGAATTTATGCTCCAGGAATAGAAATTTATCAATGCGGTGATGCGTACCAAAAAAAAAGGCGCAAGGGGCAAAAAAGGATATCAGAAAATCCAAATCTATTGCAAAAAGAAATCGAAAAACTGCCTTTCAAAGCATCTAAGACAGAACTGGCTGGAAACAGCAGATTTGGGACTGGTCATCTATGATAGACATGAGACTCGTTAACTATCATGGGTATAAAGCGTTAGTATGAGATAAAAGTAGATGATAAGCTATCGGCAAAAGAGGGGCGAGAACTGGAACTCATTGCCTCTAGAGGTAGACTACGGTTAACGGTTCTAAGTAAACTGATATACGAATCATTGACAATTGGTATTATAAACGGTACAATACAGCAAAGCGATACCCGCTTTGTAAAAAGAACAACAGAGTCCTCTGCGTTTGGACGCCAACATCCTGTAAATAATTCAGAGTAAGGATGGCTGGTCTTTTTTCTTTTTTAACGCGTCTGTTCATAACATGTGGGAGAGAATGTTCTTAATAGGTTCGATTACCTGTGGTCGGCTAGTTTTTGAACTTTTACAGAAACCATGCATCGAACAGAATTTTAGGTTTATCCAGAGTTCATTTAATGCATGCTTTCGTTTAATTCTAGTGACTGTTTCAGATTTTGTATAATAGTGCGCATGATTGTTTCAGAAAAATTCAAATCTCATTTAATGTAGCTTTACAATTTAGTTTTAAATATATTTTTAAATATATATATTCTAAAATATATCTATAAAAGTATACCTATAAAGAGACTTTCGATTGAGAAAGAAATTGCTTTGTTTGAAGAGCTCCATTCTGACGTATCGGAGATATCTTCAGAAACATGTGGAGGGGAGAAAATATCACTTCAGTCTGTGCAGTAAGAAATATGCGTTATTTTTAATAAATGTTCATATATATTTCTACTAAAATTGTCTTATTAAGTTTATAATACAGTTTTAGCATTAAACTATGAAAATTATATACGTATAAAAAAAGCTATACTTAAATTAATTGACATATTTTCGCTCAAATTATCACTCTTAGGAATAAAATTACAATATTATAAAGTTCTAATTTTTTCAAAAGTGTTTTGTGATCTTAATATTTGCCAAATTAACTAAAGTAATATAATTTTTTTATGAAAGTATTAATTATTTCTTCGAAAGAATACGAAAGAGCGAGTGTACAAATAAGAGTTCTTGAGGGGTGGTATATTATTATATATACCGGATCTTAAAATTCAGGGAATAAATAAAAATTAATTTTACCACTTGATATTGTGTCCTTTTAATATTATTAATGAAAATCAGATGAATTTTTGCAAAATTTTAATGTTTTTTTTTTACATTCCACCTCTTTAATTGGTTAACGTATGTTGCGTATTTTATTTTGCTGAAAGGAAATGAGTGATGTTTTGTGTTAAAGATTTTGTGACATTTTGTCTGAATCTGAATAAAACAAACTCCATCACAGCTTTTATTTAACAAATGAGAAATACATTTCTTTAATAAATGAAGTGAAAGAAGCAGAATAAGTAAATTAAGTCTTCAACGTCATACATGACGCTTATACTGCAATCAGCTATGGTGGAAGAATCCGTATGATAGTGGAAATGAATCGCAAGTACAAGAATATAACAGTAGAATCTATAGTCACGTATTTGAGACTATGTGAACCTTGAATAAAAAATTGTGAAAAAGGAGTCGTAAAAAACCGATTGTGCATAGTTAAATGATGTCTAAATGCCAGGTTAACCTTATAGATTTGCTGTCCAACCATGATCATGATATGAAATTTATTTTAGTGTATCAATATCATCTGGAAAAAAAATTCATCCAACTCCAAAGTGTAAACAGTAAAAGAGCTGATGAAGTAGCATATCACCTTCGGGATATTTTCACGACTTTTGTAACTCCGAACATTCTTCAATCCGACAGTGGGAGGTAATTTTGCAGACAATTCATAAATAATTTATGGGAAATGTGGATTTATTTGAAAATATTTTATGGTAAACCGATCCAAGGTCAATTGCAAAGTTCTGTCAAACGGGCAAACCAAGTTGTTGAAAACATATTAGCTACATAGATGGAGACAAATGAGACAGAAAAGAGGTCGAAAGCATTAAAATTTGTTTAAGGAATGAAAAACAAAGCATATCACTAGGGACTGAAATGCTCACCTTAAGAAGTTATGTTTATTTGTCAAATGAAGCTTGACTTGCTAACTCAATTTTGCTACGTAATTTGATTAGTAACATGGCCACTGAAATGGACTTAGAAAAAAATTATAAATATTAATAATGAATGCATGGTTAATACAGAAGACGAAAGCTCTAATCTGGAGTCAACCATTGATTTAGAATTGCAAGATAATAAAATTATATTTGAAAAAGACCCATACATTTTGATGGAAGTAGATACTGAAGTTCAAACTGTAAAAAGGACCACATAAATGATGTGACAGAATGATTACGATTATCAACAAAGTTCATAATGTGAAATTTTTTGAGAAACTATTAAAGAAGGATTAAAGAAACAGGTAAAGAAAATAAACACTGCGTCGGTTAAAAAAATTCCGAAACTTAATTTCAGACAAAATGTTAAAATAAAAGTATTTGATAATGTTAGATCGAAAATGGATCCAAAATTAGTAGTAGCCATTAATACAGATATTAAAGATGACGAGTTTTACAATCTGGGTACTACGGTTGGTAAATTAAAATCGTAATACACATGAAAGCGGTTTTCCTTTTACATTGAAAATTTTTAAATACCGAAGAAGTTGTACGAAGCATAAGTGTGTACGTGAAGTAGTAAAAAGAATCTTCTTTAATTGGGAGACAAGGACTCAGAAAATGCATCTGTTCAAAGAAGTGTACTACGAAGATGTGTTTGTGCATATCAGCTCATCTACTTTGTAAATCAAAATGCTAAAACAGCCAATCTTGTTGTAACAAATAGTACGAAGTATTAAGGTAGTAGTATTAAAGGAAAACCTACAGCATTTTTATTATTTTTTAAACTTCATAATTTTTAATTTTTTTTTCTATGAAACCAATTAATTTTCTTAACTATTGCCACAATTGTTTTTAAAAAAAATATCGATATCTCTTGATTAGTTATCGAGATGATTCTGCATTACTTCATTCTTTTTACATGTTATCTTATTTATAAAATGACATAAATATTGCATTTTTTCTTCTTTTTTTTTTCTTATAACTCTTGAAAATAATTTTAAAACAGTTCCGTCAACATAATCTTAAATCACAGCTTATTTTGAACGCTTTTACAATTTATATTATCAATTAAAAATTAAAGTGTGTTTTATGAGACACACTGTATATAATATATCAACGACTGGAAAATACTATCATGAGTAATCCCAAGTTTCAATCTTTTACCGAAAGACGTTGGTAACTTCTAACTTTCACCAAAGTGGCTTGGTAAAAATCCGAACTTCGGACATTTACCAAGCCGCTTTGCTAAAAGCTAGGAATTACCAGTGGAACCTAGGATTTACCAGACTTCGGGACTTAACAGTAATATATTTGTATAGAAAATTGTTTTAAAAAAATTCTCTATTTACTAAAATTTAATAAGAAGAATATAGAAAAGTTACACAAAAAAAACATTTAAAAAAAAGAGATCAATATATTTGAAAAAATACTATACAAAAAAAAAAAAAAATTGCAAGAATATAACGATCAACTCATGAAAAGTAAAAACTAAAGCATGGAAAATGAATAAAACTATGAAAAGAAAAACCATAAAAAACACTAACTATAATATATTAAAATTTTGATTTCGCTTTTGTAAAATTTGTAAGTTAAAAAATGTTGTGCTGATACTAAACAAACCCTGAAGAAAAATATAAGCCAAATAGGAAGTTTTCTAAATTAAAAAAAAAAATGATGTGTAAAATACATAAAAATTTAAAAAGAAAAAGTAATGTAAAATTTATATATACATAAAGAGATATGTGCTTAATCAAAACTTAATAAAAATAGAAAAAATGCTGGTAAAAAAAAAGAGTTTTGTAAACAGAGGTTTTCTTTCAAATTTCACTCTCCGCGTGATATAATATTTTGACACCATAAATCGAAGGCAACATTCGTCTATCAGGAACAATCTCATGTCTTGAATATGGGGAGCATTGTTACGAACATGAGTTGATGTTTCCCTCGAACGCTTCTCTTATAAAGGGAAAGAAGGATTTACAGATATGTAACCAGTAGACAAAAGAGAGTTTAAGCAAAGACCATTTCACCTTCGCGATGGATTTGGTGACCATTTGGTGACATGAGGAGAAACTTGGCATCTATATAATTCTTTAAATATAATTAGCTGTATTGAATTAATTCTTTACTAATTATATATAACTTATCATATTATCATCCAAAACAATAATGTAGAAAAATTCAACTTCATTCAAGGCTTTAAGATGCGAGAAAAAAGCTTTTAAACTTTTGACCCAGACATAGTTACAATGTGAGCTGTTGAAAACTCATTCAAATAACAGATATAAACTAGTAATCAAAGATTTGAGACAAAACTTTGAGATTTCATGTATTGCAAACTTATGAAGCAGATTTGTATCTTAAGTTATCCGGAAGTTTAAGTCTTTAATTGGAAATGTATTAAAATGTCCTCTATCAACACTGATGGAAAAAAAATAGAAATTTAAAACGAAAATATTAAATCAGAATGAAAAATAAAGGAATATATATACGAACAAAACATCAACTATAATTCACAAAATATATCACTCATAAAAATTTAATCAAATCTAACATAAATTAAAAACCTTTTAGTCAAATCAAACATAGTTAATGTCTAAGAAACGGCATAGTTACTGAAATCATTAAGAACTAAATTAAAATTAATATCTCTCATATAAAAATTATTACAATTAGTTTAACGAACTAAAATTGAAACTTAAAATCAAAGATTAAAATATTTCAAGAAACTGAAAATTTTAAAAGAAAGCATAGTGAAAAAAGGCAAAAAATTGAATGTAATTGAAAAAACTGAAATGTAATTAATATTTTCCTATACTTTGGAATGGAATAATATGTGTTTATAACGTTATTTCTGAGCAAACCATCACACTTCAAGAAATTACATTATAACAAACTATGGTAACATACCAAAAATCAGTAAAATGCAAAAAATATTTGCAAGAAATTCTACTTTAAATTAACTAACAGTCATCTGAAGAATAGTAATATATTCAGAGTTCTTAATTAATCAGAAAGAAATCCTTAGTTGAATTATAGCATATTAATTAATTTATTTATATGATACTTGGTGTCAATTGTAATAATTTTAAATTGCTTAAAATATTTGTAACTAAAATATTTAAATTATGGTAAATCAAATACGGGAACTATTGGTTTGAATGGAGGAAATAATTTGTCGGTAAGAAATTGTCAAAAATTATGCAAAAGTACTATAGGTGAGGGAAGGAAGACTATCATTATTAAAAAAAAAGTTTTCATATAATCCAATATATTAATAATAATTAGAATTATGCTAATTATATTCATGATTTTGAAGATCTTTTTAATTATTTTGACGTAGAGGATCCCATTAAAGATATATAAAAGATGTAAAAGAAATTATTATTAATTAGGTTATCGCATAAGAAACAATTAATTACTGAGTTATAGTAGTCTTTTTAATAAATTCTTTGTTTTTTAAGATAGGAAGAATTGTTAACAAATTAAAAGTATATTACAAAGTGAGCCTGCAATTATTCTTAAGCCAATGTTCATTTATATTTTAATGAAGATAATTTTTTTTATAATAGTTTCATTATCTTCAAATATATATTGATGATGCGATTTATTTTCAATATTTTTGCAAAAATATTGAAATCAAATAGCAATATCAAAAACATATTTGCTTTCAAATTATTAAAATTAAAGATGTTAATCTCTTCTGAATTTTTTAACCTGATAATTAAAGTTATTGCAAACAAATATTAATACAAATGTGATTCGGAATGTTCAGATTTCTTTTTTAAATTAGAACACGAAATTTTGTGTTTTATATACGATAAAAAGCTTATATATATATATATATATATATATATATGCATTCTTCTTTTCAAATTTGCTCTATTTGTATCTTTTTTCTTTTAAATTCATGGAATTTTTTTCATTAATTTACAATTTTTTCTTTTGGATTCATGAGAACCTGCGAAACATTGTTCAACCAGTTTATCCGTCAAAAATAAGATTCTGAGTATAGAAATGTTATATTTAATTTTCTCTATGATATCTCTTCTATAATATGTTAAATATTATTCATTAATTAAATATTTTTTAATAATTAAATATATATTTCATTTTCTCTATGATCTTTTCTCTATGTTCTCGGTTTTCTATGCCTTTCATGTATTTCTTTGTAACAATTCATGATTTGACTTTTGCCTTATTACTAATTTCTATATGCTTAGCATTATTTCAGGTATACTGATCGATTTCTTAATTGCTTTATTGTATAGTTTTAAGTGTTTCTTCAATTCTAAGCTTTTTGCAGTTAACATCTTTTAATTATTTGTACTTTTTAAAAGTTTTAAAAAATATATTTATATTGTTTTGTTTAATCTCTTTGAAATTTTCTTTCATACTACCTTTTGTTTCTATTTTGATTTTAATTAATTATTTCAATTAAATATTTCTGTTACTTATATAATTAAATCTTTGTATTAAATCTTAAAGTTAATGAAAAATGTATCTGAATTACATTTTTCATCATTTTTTTAAAATTATTTTAAATTTAATGTGATATATTCTGAACATCTTAACATAGAACTCAAACTGTTTTGGATAGTGAAATGTCTGAGGTTGAGAAGAAATATGTAAATTAAGCACTAAATATCAGGAAATAAAATTAAAAAAAATTATGAAATATTAATACCAATCACAAACAATAACAACGTCTGCACAATTTTATTCCCATTGCTTAATCAAATTGAGTTACATGGGAAATTCAACTAAGATTTATAATAAAGGCCATTTTAACAGTTAAATACATTTGAAATATGTTCCAATAGTCATTTAATATTTTAACATAAACAATTAGTAATATGTACTGCAGGAATATTTTCTTCAGATGAGAGTTATGTTATGCAAAATATGTTTAAAATGTGTCTCAAGGAAATATAAATTGACTATTTTTTTCTTTCTTTATTGAACAACTTAAAATAATTTAAAAACATACTTCTATGGAATCAAAAATAAATTATATTTAGTTTGTAAGAGAATTTTACTTAATTTAGTAGAATAATTTTTATACATTTTCATGCTTTAATTAAATTCCTAATTTTTCCAAATGTACATTAATGTAATATTTTTTTATGATGAAACTTGATTATTTTTAATAACAGAAACAAATCGGAATGAAAAAACAAAGTTGTCGTTTACTTTCAGAAGTTTAAGTTTGGTATTGAGCATATTTTGGTAAGTTAAGCATATTCTAAAAGTTTATTATAAAGCTTATTTTGATAAAAATGAGCTTATTATAAAGCTTATTTTGATAAAAAATGACCTTATTTTAAAGCTCATTTTGCTTTGCTTTTAAATTTGAAGTTTTAAATTACAAAAGTCTGTAGAGTGTGTTGTTGTATTCTCTTAGCAGTTAACAGTTAAATATTTAAGAGTGTAGAGATCATTTCAATACCTTTTCTTTTTTGGATTAATTGATTTGTGTATATCATAAATATAAATTATTTCAATTGAATTTTTGTTTTTTAAAGTGATGGGAAGGAAAATGTTCAATACTTTTTTTGAATTTTAATATTAATATCGGAAGAGATAACCCTTAAAAAGTAAAAAAAAAATTAATTTTACGAAGTACTTATCCTCTGGATCTCAAAAGTAAGAAATGGTCTTTCCCTCGCTAACAAATAAAACTTCAAGAAACCATTAATTAATAAATGTTCAGCAATTGCAATCTAAAATCAAAGTCTTGATATGCTTTGATAAATTCTGAAGCAATATTTTTACCACTCAAGAAGTCAATGAAAATGAAATAGATTTAGTACAATATTGCAGCCAGGAGTGCTTGCATTTTCTTGAATGTTACATAGCGATAAACGTAATGCAAATTGTTAGTCAAAAGCCTCTATTTTTATAAACTCAAACCGGGAATAATTTCCTCAGACAAAGTTCCACAAGCAATCAGTAATAAAATGAAAGTATTTAACTTATCTAGTGTCAAAAATTCATTTGGATTGTGGAATTTTTTACGCACTTCTTCAGTACACTGTTGAATGAAAATGTACAATTTTATTGTTCCTAAAGAATCTCTCAAAGCTCAGCAATATTTCTATAAATTATTTTTCTCTTTTCATGTAAAGTTGTTCCAGTTATTTCTTGTAAAATATTTGAGGGTACCATACTGTAAAACTTGAAAATGTTTTCCTGTGGTCCAAACAGTACCCTCATTTGCTGTTTCTTTATCTCTTTTACTTCCTACACAATGGATACGTCTTTCCCTTTCTTAATTTTTCTGTTTAGTCTTCTTTGACTACATTCTTTAGTTTGATTACTGTTAATGATTTCACTTTTGGAAACTGTACCAGCACCTAAGAATGATATTTTTTCTTGGTCTCAGTTTATACTTTTATTTGTTGTTTCATGAATAAACTCCATCTCATATGAATCAGATTCCTTTCGTGCAGTATTAGGAACAATTCAGTCCTCATCAGATAAACTGTATGCACTTTCGGAATAAAAATATTCATCAGACTCAGTTTCAGAACTGGAATCCTCATCATCACACAGACTTCAAAATCGTTCGGTATCTCTTGTATTTGGCATTTTCTACCAAAACTCCCATATAACATGATACATAGAATATAAAATACGCAGAACAAAATATTATAATTATTCAAAATGGATTGCAATTAGGTATATTTATATCTGTCAAAAATCAAAATTTCTAATACAAAGGAAATACGTGGTCAGATAGCGTGCAAAATGTCCATACATTGACTTTACTCAGGTGCAAATACTTATGAGCATGCGTAAATAAATAAGAAATACTTAAAGAAATTAGGTTAGCAACTATGTTCCGGCTAGTTTTTTACGTTACAACATTCTGCATATCATCAAATGTTTTTGTCACGATGTTTTAAATTATTCGAAAGATAATGTTTTGTTCTGCAGGAATCCATGACTTGTAATATATTCTGTATGAATTTCAAATTGAGAAGATGGAGAATTTTCAACTCCACGTTTACTTAGCTTTTTATCAAGGTTCTAAGGTCGCAAAAGCTTTTCGACACATTTGTGTACTTTATGGAGAAGATGCTATACCTGAAAGAATCGCTCATAATCGGTATACCAAGTTCAAAAATTGAAATTTTTACCTGAAAAAACGCAACTCGTTCTGGCCGTCTAGATGAGTTCGATGAAGAGTGATTAAACCAACTTTCTCTCGAAATTTTGCGTCAAACTACAATGGAACTGACAGAAAAAATGGAATGCTCCTATACCGCTATAAAAGTCATCTTAACTCGATGGAAAGGGTTCAGAAGTGGGGAGCATGAACTTTGCATGCTTTAAGTCGAATCTGGGTGATTTCTACTAATGTGTTGTTGAAAATCGTGTTGACCATTGGAAAGAAATTATAAGTAACCAGGAGAATATATTATTAATTAGTTAGTTCTTATTTTTTATTCAAAAATAAACTTTATTTTAAAAAAATTATGGTAACTTAGTTTCCACCCCAATAAAAGGAAAATTAAACTTTTTTTTGGATACGATGATCATCGATAGTCGTTTTTGTAGGCATACATAGTAATATTGGTAACAATAATTATTTAAAATGAATTAAAATTTAGTAATAATAGTAAAATAAGTATTTAAAATGAACGACAAATAAATTTATACAACATTTGAAAGTTTTTAGGGAAATTCAAGAAGTATCAATATTATGAATAAGAAAATAAAGGCTCAATTCAACTAAATTTGATTCCCCGTCCATTTGACTACTGCCATAATTGTACTGATAATTGATAGAAAAGATATAATATATATTATTGATTCAAATAAACACCATTACATAATCTGAAATGCACAAAATTAAAGAAAATATATCCATAAAAAAGAAAAGAAATAGATGCTTTAAAAGATAATTTACTTCATATAAAATATCTTATTGTAAAAATAATAGATCAATGTATTAATTCCTTTAAAAATTAGTGAATTTAAAACCCTGTGTGATAAAATAAATTAACTTAAACAGTAGAATCAATTGCATCCAAAAGTTAAAGACCTGTTATTTTTTATTCTTTAAATGCTGCATAGATTCTCAGTATTTAGGTCAGAAATATTAACTGAAGCTGTTTTAAGTTTAAAATTTAAGTAGAAGTTTATAAATATAAATTTAAAGTATTAATTGTATGCCATAAATAAATTTGTTCAAATGTAAATAATTCCTAAAAAGTATTATGTGCATTTTAACATACTTCTTGTCCGGAAAATTTAAATATGAAAATCTCAAATCAATTTGTGTTCAGTTAATTTTGAACCCAACACCTGAAACGATAAAAATCTTCTCCGGATTATCTTTGCCATATAGGTTTTAAAATTGAATATTATTACCTAAATGATACTTTGTTTAAACAGCCTGACAGCCATTACCTATTGCGATGTGATCACAAACATATTAAGAATGAAATAGCATATAATAACTTCAGACACACATATTAGTCCATTAACATTCAATACGATGTCTAAGTGAATACGGCCATAATAGTGATGTCAAATGTAATCACTTTCGTGAGCTACATATATGGTGATTCAGCTGGCTCAAATTCAGGGTAGAGTAATGTAGCAGTAGATTAAAGTCTGCCATTACAGGATTAACTCTGTACTATGGAGCTATCGTACTACCCAGAGTCTAAAAACTAAATATATTAGATGAGACTGCTGTGACTGATATGTATAGGTAATGATGCTTAGTTATTAATATAAAATCCTCTTTTGTATGCATAAAACACTTAAAATATGTAAAATAATTTACAAAATTAAGGCTTAAATACTTACAAATGCATCAAGGGACAAATATTTGTAAATTATGATTTGCTAAAAAAATTCATTCTTAAAAATAAATAGAGGATAACAGAAAAATTGTGTGCATTTGTGCAGGTTTTCTTCTTTTTTTATGTCTTCTCTTGTTATAAAAATATATTGATTTTTCTTAAAATTATTTCCAAGCATTCATTATGAGAAAAGAAAGAAATGAGAGAAACGAGAAAAAAAAATTCCATACGCATATACCTATTTGTTAAACATCCTCCATACTCGTTAATAAAGCAAATTGCAGCATCATTTAGGAATCATATATAGTGCTAATAATTCATTTTAATAAAATAATTTTCATCATAATTTCGATTAACAATTTTTTTTGTTTACTCTAAATGCATTAAAATATTAATTATTAATTTGGATAGTATAAATAAAAAAAATATTTTGGATAAATATAAATAAAAAACATGGAAAAAATATTTTTATGAATGACTTTTATAATGAATCATACATATATTAAACATTGAATTTAAATTACTTTAGAACTTTAATATACTATAACTAAGTTCTCTGCAAATACTTCAAATGCGAATACAAAAACTGATACAAAAATGGTCAACGAATACAAAAATGGTTTAAAATAAAAATGGTCAACGAATATAAAAATGGATTAAGACATATACCAAAAAATAACTAAAACTTTTCCTTAACGAAGGAGAAATATTACTTGATTTTCTTTGAAATAATTATAAAAAGACTATTAATAAATGAAAATAATAAATATTTTTCTTAATACTTGAAGTATACTTAAAATTTGTATGGAAACTGTAGTTAATCTAACAAACCAAAACAATTGTTTTCTGTGTTTGAAGATGTTAATCATCATTTTGCATTTGAAAAATATTTATTATTAAATTCAATGTTAGTAAATATTACTTAAGTTATTACTTTAAGTTATAATATAAACTAATACCCAGTTTCTTTTTTTAAGAAAAGTATAAAATAATGCGAAGAGATACGATGTATTATCATCATTCATTTTACAGTTTAGTTTCATTAAAAACACAGCATTTTCAACAATGTATATGAGGTAATTTCAGATGATATACCTATTCAATCAACAAGTGAAACACTTTATTGAACATTTAATGATAAATGATTTTCTAAAAGTGTTTCTAATACACTTATTAGTGGAGAAGTTGTCTGTTTGATTAACGTCGAAATGAAATGAGGAACTAAAAGGTTAAATTATTTTTCATTGAAAATTTAATAAATTGTTATTTATGATATGCTAATTTACTAATTACAGAGTCATTTCTTAAAATTATAATACAAAATTTATTTCAAATTTATCACATTATTTTTTTACTTCATTTTTCATATTTTCTTCATAATCCTTAATTCATTAAATTGGAATTTCGAATTAAGATTTCAGTTTTACCAATTTACGAATGATTTTAGTATGAATTTTTATAAAAGACATGTCATTCTGTCACTCCTTATGCCTTATTAATTTTTTTGTTGAATGTTAATATTAAGAACTACTTTTCAAATTTAAAACACACTAAAATGGTGAATAAATAATGAAATACGTATTAATATATTTTTAAGAGAGAACTTTGTGATCAACATATTTTTTTATTGTAATAAAGATTTACACGAAACAAAAGTTAAAATAACACTCATGATTCTAGAATTAGGAGTTGTAAAGATAATTATAATAAAAAGATAATTTTATATTAGAAGAAAAAAAATTTCATTATTAAAAGAAATAAGGAATTCCAAAAATTTTCAAGTCAAGTGGAAAACAATATTAGTTCTAAGCCCTTACCGAAGTCTAAGCCTTATTTTTATTTACAAATAGTTTGGATTTATCTATGTCTGGTTAGAAGACGTATGTATACAATAGGAATTTAAATGATTACATTTTGATTAAATTCATATATAAAACAGGTATAAAATACATGTTTAAGGAAGTAAAACTAAAAAAAAAATCTCAATAATTTGTCAAATTTCACCATTTACAAAATATAAGTGAAGATTACCTGGAGACATTTTAAGTATGAGTGTTGTCAAGAAATCTAAAGAAACATACGGAAACGGGAAAACATGAATCCACACAATATGCCTAAATTTTTTAAAGACTCAATAAAACTGAATAAAAAATTTTAATATTTTGAAAAAATTGTAATTCCACGTAGCTGTTTTATAGTGGAAATGTTTAGCTTCATTTATGAAGTAAAACATTTGTTATTCAAGACTTCAAATGTTATTGAAAGCGTATTGCATGTTAAATTCTCCATGGTTTGCAGATAACAGGACAAAATACAAATACATTGCATTAGGTAAGCATATATAGACTCCTCAGAAAGCATAGACTTGAAACGATTGATTTAATTTAGTTTTTGGTAATATTTCACTAGAAGCAACTCGAAGGCTATTGGCGACGGACCTAGTAATTTTGAACCTCATTCAAATGATGAGGACAGCACCTGAGCTCACCCCCCACTCTCCTAACTTCCACATCATGCCAACAGGAGAACTTTGGGCCCCGAAAGATTTAATGTGCATCAGCCCCGGCTACATGACTTGTCTTTGGTGGCCAAGTATCGAACTCGCGACTGAACGAAAACCGCCGGCCACGAATCCGAACCATTATCACCAGGATACTGCGGCACCTAAAACGATTGGACAAGACAAATTTGTTAAAATACTTAATGGGACTCTGAAACAATTGCAATGCAACACTTATTTCCCTTGAGTATCATTTGCAGTTGCAAATATTTGTCCGAAATCCAGAGTATTTTTAATGTGGGATTATATGACTGTATGGGATACGTCACATTTTTCTCAATTGCTCCTGATACGTTTTTTTTTTCTTAATAAGCAAAATGGAAAAAAAAATTCAGTAATAAAATAATCTTTAATTCTGAAGCTTACAATTAAATTTCGTTAAGATTGCAACAACCGGTCTTAATCAAATGTTAAACATACAAAGAATTTTCGGAGATTTTTAGTAAATATCTATTATATTTTATAACTTATTATAAAGAAAAATCTTTGAAAAAATTCAAATCAGTGAATATTCGCTCAATTACTTACACAACAGACTTGAAAACTTTTATTCCTTACACAGAAGGTTATCTGGAGTGATCAAATATTTTTACACAGAATTATGAAATCAAGGCATGAAAAACATAAGACATTGGTGAGTTATTACAACTAATGTATTACTGAATTAAAATAACGAATTAATTTCTTTCCTACAGAAAAAATAAAAATATGACATTTTTTTTTTACTTAAGTTACTTAGTGCACATCAACATAAAATTTAAAGAATTATTGGGTGCATTATTATCTGTGAGGAAAGTTTACTCACTATATAAGACTTCCCTCTTGCTAAATTCTGCTTCTATGCTTCTTATCGAAAATTATTTATTAGTGTATTTGTGTGAGAGAATATTTCACAAAACTACTTCCTCCCTTTTTAATATGCAGAATAATAAAAAGCCTAAAATAGGGAAATTTTATCTATCACTATACTAATGTATTATATTTGTTTCCATTCAATAAGAAATACGTTTTAATGTTAACCTTGTGTATGTAAAGGGACCAAATTGTTACTTCATTTTTTTAATTACCACATTTCTTCAAAAAATTTATACAATCATAAAAGAAACTATTTAATTACTTTAATAAAAATATCATTCATACAAAAATTGATTGTATTGGAAATCTTCATGTATTCTCCATTTATGTTGTTGTTGTTTTCATGTGTCAGACTTTTGAAGTAATACAAAAATAATAATATTTCAAGCTCATTAATTTCAGTTGCAACGCTTACATAAATGAATATGTAAAGCTATTCCTCCAAGATTATTTCTGCTCATTACTTCTTAGAAAATATCTCCCCAGATTATGAAATTTTTCACGTATAGTTAATAATAAAAATATATCATTATTTTGTTTTCTAGTACGATTATTAGAGAAATAAATATAATTTTACAGTTTCTTATGTCTTGTAAAATTTTCCTAAAATGCATTTTCGTATTAAAACTATTTCATTTTCTTACAGGAAGAACATTTTTCTTCTTGCTTAACTTTGGATTTGCATCTTCATATATGTTTCTCAGTGTCATGAGGAAGATATCTGTGATAAAATCGTGTTACATGTAAGTTATAAAATACATTGCTTTAGTATCTTAGATGTAACAAAACTATATAATTATAGTATAAAATATCATAAATTAAACACATGTAACCTTTTTATTAGTGAATTGGGCTTTTGACTCTCGAAATTTTGTAAATATTGTTCATAATATATAGGAGTATTCTTATTTTAGTAAGCCGCCTTTAAAGAAATATGAAAACATTTTCCTAAAACTAAATTTTTTCTTGCAACATAGGAATTAGATAAACTTTGAAACATAAATTTATGTAGAATGCCATTAATTGTTTAGAACTGTAAATATGCAAAATCTATAATTCTGTAGAAAAGAAAAAGTCTTAAAATATTTATAATAAAAATTCAGGACTATAGAAAAGACTTTAAATTGAAATTGAAGATCTCTAAGTAAAACCAATACTTTTTATTCAACTGCTTTGAAAAATTACTAACAAATATAAAACATTTAAAAAAAGATAATAACCGAAGGAAAAAAAAGCTTAAGAATCGGTGCTTTTAATATCAATTGTGTTAACGATATCCTTCATTTTAAAAACAATATTCAAATCCATTCTCATATAATTTTCAAATGCTATTTTCAAGCTATATTTCTCCAATTACAACAACCTTCTCAATATAAAAATAATTGTTAGAAATCAACAAATTGGCTCTAAAATTGTGTTGCCTTGACTTGTAAATGACACATTTCCATACTCGATTGATTTTCATAATTACAATACTGGCCATTGAAATTGCAACACCATGAAGGAATTCAAATACAAAAAAGATATTTATTGTACGTAAACAGTATGGCATAAAGGCAAAATGATTGAATTTACAAGTAGTTTGGGAGCAGATAGGAGAGAGATATCATTAGAAACAATTTCCACCCCTGGCATCTTACACGCCTCCCACACTTCATCAACCGTATTAGCTTAAGGGGGATGGCGTGCCAGTCTCTAAGCAACCCATGACTACATGTGTTAATGGGAATAAACCCATGTCACATTTGTTTACAGATCTCGAGATCGTGCAGGCCAGGGCAACAATCGGATACCCTGTGTATCAAGGAAGGTCAGAACACGACGTACAATGTGTGGTCTTGTATTATCTTGTTGAAGATGACGTTTGTCAGGCCTCGAAGATGGGGCACAACTACTGGACGTAAGATGTGAGAAACGTACCAATCTACGTTCATGTACCCAATAGCTTATCAAACCAACACACAAGGAGCAGGTCCCTATGCCCCTATCGAATGAAAGAGCGGCGAAGAGCGGTGTTCTCGAAATCTCCAGTCACATATATGGCCATCAGAATACTGCTCGCAAAACTGGAACTCGTCTGAAAAAACATTATTGTGCCATTCTTGATTGCAGCTTTGTCGTTCAGCACACCAAAGTTGCCATCTCTCTCTATGCTTTATAGTCAATGAAGCCGAAGTAATGGTCGCCGAGCTGACCGTCTACACTGCTACAAATTTATTTGCACCAAGCGAGCGGTTACCGAGCGTGATGCATATCTGCTCATCAGTTTTGCAAAGCTGAGCTCACAATATGTCTGTCCTCTCAAGTGTTCTTCATGGGAGGACGTGGAGATCCTGCAAATCAGTATGACCGTCAGCTACCCATTGATTTCATATTCGCATGACACTGATTGAATTTGGACTAGTGTGATGTAAATATCATGGAACGATAATCCACGCTCCCGATAGGCAATGATCCTGTCTCTATTGAATTGCAGATCATGCTTGTAACATAAGCATTATTTTTTCTTATTCGATGCATGATACGAAATTCTAAGCAAACTCCGACCTTACAAAGCGTTTTCCGAATCCGAAATTCCTAAAACAACATTTCTTTTATGCAGTGTTTCAGATGCAGTTTCTCCCTCCTGCGTCGTCTAAATGCCCTGAAATACTAATCAATCGCATATTCTAATCTATTTTTCCTTTCAGGAGATTTTGACATTTGTGAAATAATTCCTATCCGGTGTTGCAATATTAATAGTGAACATTGAAATATTTTTGAGTATTACAAAAGTTATTGCTTTTAACTTTACCTTTTTTTTATTTTGTATACACACACACTGATATATATATATATATATATATATATGAGTGTGTGTGTATTTAAATTTATTTTTAATTCATAGAGCTTATATTGGAATGCGAGTTAAAAAATGAACAGATAATGAAATAAATTACATTGTTGTTTAGAAGAGATTAGAAAATAAGAAATAATGAAAAGTTCTGTTGAATTTTTGTATTTTATGTACAAAATGAAACAAAGGTTAAATATTTATTTGTAGATAACTTTTTTATTAAAATTAAAAAAATGTCGAACTAATTGGCATTAGAAAATCTGAAGTTTACAAACCATATATAACTTACGATAATAGATGATACTTTATTTACTTTTTTTATTATAGAATAATTTAATTTACTCGATTCGTATATTCGCTTCTACATGACTAAGGTTATAAGATACCTTAGAAATAGAAGCAACATTACATTTAAAATATTTAAAGTCTGAGTGATAATTATTAGAACAGTTTTAAAATAGTGAATTTGTCTAAGAAGGATAATTTATGTTATTAAATAGTTTTAATTTATATCATTGACATGAAATTGTCTCTGAAGTACAATTAATGTTAATAAATAGTTTTGTTTCATATTTATATTTTTATTATGATTTAAAATTCGTGTTTTATATTTTTTAAAATTGTTCTTGGAAAAAAATTCCTATAACGTACCAAATCAAGAGTTTTTATCATTTTTGATGATCAAAACCATTATAAACCACAACAGTTTTCAGTTTAATGTGGATTTTCTGATCATTTTATAGTTAGGCTAGGGGAAACATTCTTAAAAAAAATATTAAATGAGATCATTGAATTTGGAATTAGTTAATATTAAAGATATTTCTGATTTATATTATTTAGCTTTTTTCAAGAAAATGTTTTTATAATAGACTTGTTTACTAACTATAATAAAAAGGAAAGTATACTTTTCAACAAAAACAAATTTTGTTACTTTTTTAGAGATGTCACTTTTTTCAATGTAAAATATTTTAAAGTAAATACGAACTATAAATTAAAGTAAATATTTAATAGTATCTTATTATTTAGGTATATTTTGCTTTAAGCTTAAGAACTTATATTTTATAAAAAGTATTGATAAATTTGTGTTTGCTCTGTTACATATTTCTTAGTTAAATATTTATCTTAATTTAACATCTGACTGACTTCCTAAAAAAATAATATTTAGCAAATCGAGCTAAATATTTAAATAAGAGAATATGGCGAAACCGATCTTTTCAAATCCGCACCTTCCCTTCCTCCACCTAATAGATCCTTATATATATGCAACTCGTATTTCTCTTCCAAAATATCAATTTCTTGCAGTATTTATTTACAGTACTTCAAAAAAAAAGTTCATCTTCCTCTTTCATTCTGAACTCCTTCACTGAACAATTAAAATCCCCTTAATTTATTTTACTAAAATTTATTCCATGAATATTATAAGTAATTAAAATCAATATATATATATATATGAATATTATTTTAATGACTTTATTATTTTAATTATTGTGTAAATAATTATACTATTTTAAAATTTGATTAAAAAAATTTTATTTGCAAGAATTACGGTATATTTGAATTACGTTTTTGAAAAAATTTTAAACTGATTTATTATTTATCATGGACTTTTTCATATGCATTTTAATCATAATAAAAACGAAATTAAATTGGAATTTCACTTACTAATTCGCTTTCCTAAGTAGTAGGTGGCCGCGGTAGCCTAGTGATCATGGACGCAGACGGTTTTCGTCGAGTAGTGGGTTCGAGCATTGATGATACTGAAGACCCGCCGTGTATCTGGGGCTGATGCACGTTAAATCTGTCAGCCCCCAAAGTCCACTCGTTGGCGTGGTGTGGAAGTTAGGAGGGGGTGCCAGAGCTCATGTGTTGCCGTCGTCACTTGTCTTGGTCCTCGTTGCTTCTGGTATGACGTTAATAAGACCAAACCAAACCAATCCTAAATAGTAGACAGTAAGAGTTTTTCACTGTCATATATCTTTAATTGAAGAATATATGGAGTTCACACAATCTTTCTTTCTCTCGAAACATTTTTACTTAGTTTGTAACTTTCGAGATACTTCGTTGGTTTGATTCTTGAATTCTCATAAGACTTTCATGCAGAATAAACTGGGAAGTTGCCTGTGAAATTTAAATTGGTCTTAAAGTATTCATATTTATCGTAGTGAGAATAACTTATAAGTCACACTTGACACACAATCAAGTAATCAATACATTCTAATTGTTATTTAATACTTTTTCACGGTTAGTAATTTTTTTCCGCTTATTGCAAATACAATACTAGCTTAATAAATTCTACAAAACTTACTTAAAGACTTTTTTTATATGTATTTTGAAAATCAAATTTAAAATGATTTTTTCTTGTTGTGCAAGTAATTACTCTACACGATGACCAATGGTCATAAGTTAATACAACTATAAAATCTTATTCTGCCTATACTCTCGTTATCAATGCTCACAGGCTTTTAAAATCTAGAATTTTACGTTTCCCAACTATTAGCATATGCAATCACCAAATAGTACATGCAAAAACACTAAACCTAGACGCTAAGTATAATTTACATTTGAAATATTTCAATTGGATAAAAATTACGGCTAATTTGAAACATTTGATCAATAAATGCATTAATTTTATGAAACATGCATTTAAATTGGATAACTAATTCGAAAATACAAAATATTTCGTTGATAAATATGACTCAACTTCTTATTAGTAACCCTGAACTATGCATTCCAGTCTATATAAAAAATACTTTCTTTTTATATACTATCTAATAATTTCAATTTATCACTTATAAAACTGGGTGATTTTTTTTTATTACCATGCTTGAAATATACGTCATAACAGGAAGATAGTTTTATAATTCCTTAGAAATTCCAAGAGATGGTTCTCGTAGCATCAAACATTGTTTGCTTTTAGTAAGCATCATGATTCGTTTGACAGTGGTCTAAGTCTTAAATATTGTTTTCACCTCAAACATTCTTCGTCCAATGGACGATGCGGAATCGCCTTTTTTTGAAATATATTTACTATAAGCAATCCGACGCTTTGATTTTTGCTTCATTTTCTGTGCATTATGAGGAATTCAGGTCTCAATTATGGTGAGAATTCGACGCAAAAAGACGTCGACAACTCAACGCGGCAGCAATCAAATCTGCATTTGGCACCAAATGACTTCCAAATCAAAGCATATGTATGAATCGATATCAAATTAGTTACAGTACCATATAATAGAAAGGAGCACCCAATAACAACAACAATTTACTTCACTGATATCATCTATTTTTAAATGTAAGTAATGTTTAGACCATCCTCGTATAATACAGCGAAAGTGGCAAAAAAGATATTAAAGTTTCCACTTCTCCAGGATTATTTGAAACATTGTTTTGCACATTTCTAAATTGTGTATTTTGTCTTTAAATTCATTTATAATCTCATCATCTTCCACCTATTCAACAGTTTCTCTAATTTGACATTTAACTGGATCTAATATTGCTTTAAGGGATGTCAAGTTATTATTAATCAATTATGCTCGATATTGTATTTATCGCATTTAGTAAATGCTTACAAAGCATATTTGGTCACGTTCTGAATCAGATTGTTAAAGGTCGCGGGAATTACATTTTACATCTGAATGAATTTTCAATTATTGTAAGGTTTGCATGTAAATGATTCCACTCACTGAACTTGAACTGATAGCTTTTGAAGAATGTCTCTATATCAAATAATTTTATATATCATATTTTCAACGTAATGTACAATCCCTATGCGTGTGCATATGCGTGCAAACATAGAAATATTACCTTCATAACATGAAATACATGTAAAAAGTTATTTCATTTTAGAGTCCAGTACGTATTATAAAAGAATAGTTAGCTGTGTAGTAATTTGTTTCTTACAAATGAAGGAGAAATTTATAACGTAACATTCTTCTTAAAAATAATCAATAAAAAATATTTTAAATATTAATGAATGGTTTAATATTCTATTCACAATGTTCTTAAAGTTCCTTTCTAACTTCCCAAAAAATATTTCCTTATTTCATTGCTGTACTTTAGTTTATTTAACGATATTTTGAGCTTATAGATATAAATTCAGTTACATATTGAAAAGGTATGTAAGTTTTATTTAGAATTTATAGTTGTTAATTGGATAAAATGCATGAAGCACTTTGCTGCAGGAAGAATTTTAAAAATCACATTGAATAAAAATGATATTAAAACTAAATAATTTGATTTACACAGAAAAAAAAATCCTTTAAATTTAAATATAATTGACTTGATATTTAACCTAACGTAGCGTTTCTTTATAGTCATATTTATGAAAAAATATTTAAGGAAACATGCCGTATACATTATTATTGTGTTTTAGAGTATCATTTTTTAAAACAAGTTTCTTAAAATCTATTAGCTCGACCGTGGAAATTCAGATCAGATATTTTGTCATATAACTCTGGTTATTTCTTGTTTTACTTAAATCATTCACTTTATAATGGCTTAAAATGTTTTTCTTATACGTTAACACCAGAAAACGTCAATTCTTATTATGTAGGGAACTTTTTTAACTCTATTCAAATGCAATCCACAGTTCAATCTTTGAGTTTTAAATGATTCTAAATACAACTGCTATTATAACTGATGTTTGCAGATTTGGAATCCTAAAGATAAATTTTATCGACATATTTATTTTGTTTCTAAATACAAATATTAAACATGCATTCTGTAAATAGCTAAATACTTATTGATAATATGTTGTATATAATAAGTTAATAGCTGAAAACACATGCTTATATGACAAGAAAGAAAAATTAGTTCAGTATGTTGACATATAACGAATTTTAAATTAGACAAGAAGTGTAGTATTTTTATCATTTTTACTTGAAAAATATCATATATATATATATATATATATATATATATATATATATATTATTATTATACATATCTCGAAAATTTATGAAAAGAATAATTTAAAAATATTTAAAAAAGACAAAAAAACGAGAAAGAAATGTAATAATTAAAGAAAAATAAATGAAAATATGGAACCCAGCACAAGTCAAAAAAAAAGCAATATCGGGCTGGAGGACCGATTAAGCGGGGTTAAAACTAGTTCAATGGTACCAACCTTCCCTTTATGACTATATATATATATATATATATATATATATATATATATATATCAGTTGATTCATAGTAATTCAATTTTTTTTCTTTTATCAGAATGAAAAAAGAAATCATTTAATTTAGACAAGAAAAGTATAATTTAGAAAGAAGCAATAAAATTAGATTTTTTAATTCATTATTTATTTAATATTGTGTTGAAAAAAGTTTTGAAAAAGAATAGTAATAATTAATTTTTCATAATGCATCAATTACTAATTCTACATTGAATATAGATGAATATTCCAGATCGAAAATACATTTACTTGAAGTACTAGAAAATTGATCTTTAATATATCGTTCATAATATTATCCACAGGAACATATTTTCTAATTTTTTTCCCCTCTGAATAAGTATTTGATCCTCTTTCATGCTCTACTGTATTCACTCCTTTTCGTAATTGTTAGAGCAGTATATGACATTCCTGAAATAAATTCGTACTATTGCCAATATATATGCATTTTCTTTCCATTAATAAACGTTTTCTACGACCACAGTCATTTGTAAGAAGCTGATAATAAGAGAATGGTCTTATCAAAGAACTAAATATTATTATGAATAAGAAGAAACACAGTAACAAATACGAGCATAGCACATAAATATAGATATAAAAAATTAAATATTTAATAAATGAACAAGTTTTGTGGCTGAAAAATAAAAATAATATTAATTTGTTGCACTAATTTGAAAATTATTAAAATTATTGAATGAAAATTATTAGAGGCACTTATCTAACAGAAACATATATTTGAATTAAATATAAAAACTTCATATTTCGTAACTTAAGAACACAAAAGTAAATAAGAAAAATTTAGTCCTGTTTATACTCTGCCTACCTTCAAAGTGTGTATTGACATCCTAAAGGAAAAAAAAAAGTACATATTAAATAAAATTATTTTCCAAAGAATTTGGATTCAGAATGCTTCTTATGATTCTTATGCAGTTAATGTTTCACAAAATTCTTTAGAAATTATGAAATCGTATGAAAAACTTTCGAGTGGAAATATAAAATGTTACACATTTCCTCAAACATTCCCACCACAGAATGGTATTGTTTGATAAACTTTTTTTGTGCTTTTTAACTAATGGAGGTTTTTGAAGATTTTTCTATCAGTTAAAATATTTCTTCTGAACTCTGTAGTTATTAATATTTTTCATTATCTGTTATATGGAGAAAAAAAGATTAAAAAAATAGTTTAATGCCTTTTTTCTACATATAACCTGAATTTTAAAATTTGAAAAAATGGAAAGTGAAAACAACAAGCATCAGTAAATTATTCTGAAATTCGTTGGTTTCGCAACTATGTAAATATTATATTTTAATAATATTTTCGCACAAGTATTTAAGGCATAAGGTTTGAAACGTATTTGTCTTAGTTTCAAAGAAATTCAGTTACTTTAACTCAGCAAATATACTTTTCGCAAAATTCATGCATAATTTAATACAACCCACTTTACTTCCTTTAGATATGGTAAAGTATTCTTTGAAACGAATGTATGTAACATTATGTTTCGAAACATCTACAAATCAAATTATCTCTTTTGTCCCACTTTCAACATTTTTCATTAAAAATAGCATATATAGAGAGGAGAGAGAAGAAATACTGGTCTTTGAATTTTTTTTCATCGGCAGATCATTAATTCTGTATAAGGAAGACTTTTTTTTTTGGTAAAGCAATTAAAGTATTTTAGGACCTTTAAAAGCATTTTTAAATTATTGAAAAATGTTTAGGCTATTAAATGCTTCTAACATTTCGCAATTTTTACTTCTGTTATATTCATTTTAAGTTAAATTTGTATTATTGATAAATTATGAAGATTCCATGCATGGCTACGGTGCTAATATTTTTAGAATATTTGTAATGGTATATTCATACGAATTTATGATTTTTAGTAATTTTGCTATTGGAATACGTTTTAGATCTCTTTTTTTAAAATAATATTTAAATTATTCAAAGAAGTAATTTTTCATAAAGAAGATATGAGGTGTGCATCAATTAAATGTCAAAATATCCAATAATATTTCTTTTTCAGGAAAACATTCAAATTCTGAGCATTCCAAAATAAAATTACTTTTATATATACTCAAATGAAAAGTTAAAAATAATCATTTTGAAAATCACTTTTACTTTTTATTGGTCGTTTTCTTTTGAGAACGAAAGAAGCAATTTTAACTTTGATCAGATAAGTGATTTTCATTCATATAAAAACATTTATGAAGCTTAATGCAATATTCCTCCATTAAAAATGGAACTGAACTTTGATTTTTTTATTATTAAAATACATTAATTAATGGACTTCCAATATTTTTAAAAATGCATTCTTAAAATCACTTCTAAAATTATTTAAAGTACTCATTACAGCCTTAGCATGCATTAAATGATTATATTTTGTTAAAGGCATGATATTATTGGGATATTATTTCTAACTAAAATACAAAAATGACTTCAAAAGCCCTCAGACCACTCCTTAGTTCTCTTCACTCATATATTTATGACTAGATGATGTAAGTTTTTAAATGTTGTGCGTACGTATAGGCCTAGACAAATTGTAATGGCAATTCATCATCAAAAAACACTGTATCAAACAGAATTATTTTTGTAATAATCTTGTTTGATTTAATTTTATAAATTTTATAAACATATCCAAAATATCCTATAGACTTACATTCACTTAGTTACTGAAAATTTCTTTTTTTAAACCTGACCTTTCATGTTACTCAGAGTGCAAAATTTCTCGTAAATCCCTATAGGTTGGTATGGCACACTATAAAAAAAAAGGTTCATACAGGAATGTATAAATGCAAAAGGCACGTTGTAGCAAAATCTTAAAAATTAGATGTGGTTAGATATATGGATTATTCAATTAAAGCTTTTCTGGGAAATACTTTTTTTGAACAATATTAACAACAAATGCTCAAAATTATGCCCAACATCCGGTCGTACTGATTTGCAAGAATCATGTTAACTTTGTTTAGAATATCGTCTCTTGAATATTCATTACCGGAGCATGTGTGCTAAAATTGCCTGGTATCTTTGCACACCATTACTAATGATAACTATGTACTCCTATCTAGGGCACTTTTGATGAATTAATGTAAATAATTCCTTGTAGAAGTATATATCACGATGCTGTAAATAAGCAATTTGTGTATTATTCATCTATACATGACAACAAAAACACAAGAACTATACGTTGTATACACAAAAACAAGATATACACAATGTAATTTTTTTTTGTATTTGTGCCTTAATGGAGCAGTTTTCCCCTTAAGGATTACATGATGAGTTCTCCGAAATCATGTTTACTTTTGGAAAGCATTTATGCTCCAATGTCCTACGTATAATTCCAAGAAAATCTGATTTTTGCAATTGATATTATACAACTATTTTCAAAACTTGAATTATAAAAACATATTATGAAAATTGAAATTGCTTTTTTCTGCATTTTACAAATTTCTTTTTCTTCCTTATTTCCAGGTAACTCTCATCATTTAGTTAGTATCCAGTCCTTCATCATGGATTGTTCACCTCTTCATTCAAAATCATACGACGCAGTACAAAACATTGGAGATAATCTAGGGAGTACAAAGCGCAGTGGACTAAATATTCTTAAAAATTTAGCAGTTCTTTGTACAAGCACCCTCCTTTTGTTTACTGCTTATGATGCTTTGACCATGCTCCAGAGTACAATGAATCGTAAGGGAGGTATTGGTGTTATATCGCAATCAACGCTGTATGCTTGCTTTTGTATATCTGCTATATTGCTTCCTAAATTATTTATTAGTAAATTTGGAAGTAAACGAACAGCTGTATTAAGTATGTTTGCTTATGTTCCATATATTGCATACAATTACTATCCGCATTGGAGTTTAATGATACCTTCCTCCCTCATAGCAGGACTAGCGGGCCCGTGTCTGTGGGCTTCATATGGAGTGTATTTGAATGCAGTTTCTCTGCTGTATTCCGATCATTTAGAATCTGAAGTCGAAACATCTAACGATAAGTCTAGGCTCATAAAAGGTAAAAGGATTATCGTATATGATAAAATACCAAAACCTGAATATCAAGTATCAAATATTACGAAAGACAGTGAACGGAGGTATTTAGATATTGAAGGTACATCAGCTTTAACTCCTTGCGAATATACAACAGTAATTCATGGAAATGAGTTTTCTAAGTCTCTTCCGGCTACTGAATCAAATTTATTCGATAACAATTCTAAAAACTCTCGTGTGGAAATTAAAAAGGGTAAAGAAATCGAACCAAAACTCTCAAGAAGTTACAACTCTCAAATTACAAAGGAAAACAGTTACCAAAAATCTAGCGAGAATACCTGCGCCACAAACATGGATGTGAATGAATCGAAAGTATTGATTCCGAGTAAAACAATTTTTTTACTCTCATCAGTTACAGCCAATTTCTTTGGTTTCCATGGAATGGCGCACCTTACGAGTCATATCTGGAGCAGCTTATTATCATATTACATTCTGAAAACTGATATTATTCGTGAAGATTTCAGCAATTCTAGTTGTTATTGTGGTGCTGATTTCTGCAATGTTGCATCTGATTGTTTCGAATATAATGCTGGTGGACCAAGTATAAACACCAGGTATTTGCTTACGACTATTTGTGTTTGTGTGGCTCTGTTTTCGATATTTATTATAGCTGTGTTTCTTGACTCACTAAACCAAGAAAAAGAATTTTATTTCTCTTTCAATAACATGAAAGCAACGTATGACATTTTAAAAAAGAAAGAAATGCTACTTCTCATTCCATTATCGATCCATTCCGGGTTGATACAAGGATTTTATGTGGGAGATTTTAATAAGGTAAATATTCTGCAATTATGTTGAAATTTATAATCAATTTATTTCCTGAATTCAATAGTTTGTTTTAACCAATATTTAGAATTTTGGAAAATTACAAACAACTTAATTTATCTTAAGTTACTTACCTAATTATATAACTTAAAGTATATGCAGTTGGAGTCAACATTATATTAAGAAACCATTAATCTTTATTTTATAAATATAATTGTAATCTCACAATTAAACTGTACATTTGTAATTTTTTCATAGTTAACATTTTAATACTATTTGCATATTCCTACAATTTAAGGAGAATATATACATATATTTCATATTCTCCTCTTAATAAATGTAAAATTATCTACTCTATATCTATCTTCAAATAAGAAATTTTTACATAATTTCATAAGAATGATTTTTCTTCCTGAGTGCATCCATACTGAATATTTTCATTAAGTACTCTTCATTTAATATAAATATATTCATAAGCAATATTTTAATGCATCTTGAATGCTTAATAAACCTTATTCCTTATATTTAGTGTTTTCAAACTGAAGTTAATTGTATGTTATTAATAGTAATTAAATATATATATATGTATATATATATATATATATATATATATATATATATATATATATATATGAATAATTGACATTGTTCAATACCTTAATGAGATTCATTTATTAAAAGTACGAAACTCTTACTGAGTAACCAAAAATACATAGCTCTTGATTAAACTTGAGTAAATACTAAAAAAAATTAATTGTTTATTTAAAATAATTTTTCTTCTAAGATTCTGGAAGCGGAAAATCAGTTTTTGAAGTATTTTAGGAGTAAGTTCGGTTCTATAATTACTCTTCATTTTTTCAAATATATGGCACAGTATTAAAATAAAGTTTTCAGTGTATTATTGTACTGATTCTTTTATTTTAATATGCTAATTTAAGCGTAAATGGTCTTCTACAATAATCTTATAAAAAAAA
>BMAW01093516.1:81182-131336 GCA_019974015.1 Nephila pilipes
TATATATATATATATATATATATATATATATATATATATATATAACTGAAAATTTATGAAAGAATAATTTAAAATATTTAAAAAGACAAAAATCCAGAAAGAAATGTAAAAATAAATTAAAAAATATTTGAAAATATAGAAACCCAGCAAGTCAAAAAGCAATTTCGAGCTGAGGACCGAATAAACGGGGTTAAACTAGTTTAATGGTACCAACCTTCCCCCTTTTCGATTTGGTAGGCTGAATTCGGAAATACAAAGTACAAAACAGTTCAGTGACAAAAAGATGCAAAACAATTCAGCGATAATATCTACAAAAATAAAATCTATAGTTCTAAAAATTATCAACAAATCAAATTATAAAAATTACTTTCAAAAATTCAAAGAAATGAAGATTCAATATGTTAATAGTAAGACGGAATATTCTTTAAGCTTCAAGATGGATTTCAGATATTCAAAATGAAAAAAACAACACGTCATCATCATGCAAATTGAAAGAAAGATTTAAATCGTGGTTTGGTTGGTAATAAAGAGTAAAAGGATGCATGTTATTGGTTAGTAATATGTTGTATGGTAAAGGAGTATAATGGTCTAGAGAGTGAATAAGAAATGTAAGCTATATAACACATCAATTAAAAAGTCCCCGGCCTACCATAGTAAAACACATTTTTTTTGGCACAATTAGTTTTTTTTAATCAACCTAATTCCAATCAAGGGATTACACTGATTATAGCGACCCTCCAACTTTTCGATACCATTTTTGTAGTACGATTTGTCCTTCGCTTCAAAACACGCCTCAGTTTCGGCGATCACCTCTTCATTCGACGAAAATTTCTTCCCAGCGAGCATTCTATTGAGATCTGAGATCAGGAAATAGTCGCTGGGGGTCAGATTTAGAAACTACGGTGGATGAGGAAGCAATTCGAAGCCCAATTCATGGATTTTTGCCATCGGTTTCACGGACTTTTGACACGGTGCATTGGCTTGGTGAAGCAGCACTTTCTTTTTCTTCAAATGCGGCCGTTTTTCAGCGATTTCGTCCTTTAAACGGTCCAATAACGCTATGTAATAGTTGCTGTTGATGGTCCTTCTTTTTTCAAGGTAGTCAATGAAAATTATTCCATGCACATCCCAAAATACAGACGCCATAACCTTGCCAGCCGACTGTTGCGTTTTCCCACGCTTTGGAGCGGGTTCATCGTGTGCTGTCCACTCGGATGACTGTCGATTGAACTTCGGAGTGAAATGATGGAGCCATGTTTCATCCATTGTCACATATCGACGCAAAAACTCGGGTTTATTACGCTTGATCATCTTCAAACACTGCTCCGAATCATCAACTCGTCGTTGTTTTTGGTCAAAAGTGAGCTCGCGAGGCACCCACTTTGCACAAAGCTTTCTCATACCCAAATATTCGTGAATGATATGATGTACACGTTCAGTTGATATCTTTGGAGTGTTTGCTATTTCATTCAATTTCAATTTACGGTCATTCAAAATCATTTTGTGGATTTTTTTAATGTTTTCGTAGGTAACAACCTCGTTTGGACGTCCACTGCGTTCACCGTCTTCGGTGCTCATTTCACCACGTCTAAACTTAGCATACCAATCCTTGATGGTTGATTTTCCTAGGGCAGTGTCCGGAAACTCGGCATCAAGCTAAGTTTTTGCTTCAACTGTATTTTTTCTCCTCAAAAAGCAATATTTTATCAAGACGCGAAATTCCTTTTTATCCATTTTTTTACAATAACAAAAGTTGCTTCACTCAAATTGCTATAATTCACAAACTAATGATCCGATAGCTGTCAAATTTATACACGCATCTTTTGAGGGTTAGGGGCTAACTAAATAACATATGGATTTAATTCTAGTAGCGCCATCTATGTGTCAGGCTGGGGACTTTTCAATTGACCTGTTAAAAGTAAATAAATAAATAAATTCTTCACGGCTAGACCACTAACAAGCTGACTTTGGGACTTAATTTCTAAAAACAAACAAACATTTTAAATAAACTTAGGATTGTGAAATTTCTATGAATTGCACTAAATATTTTGATGAAACTCTAAGTCGCGCGCAGCTTCATAATTTAAGTACAAACGAATGGCCTACAATTCATATTATTTGTCTTGAGGGGACTTAGTACCTTTGAAATTTTGAAAATTTGATTTTTCAAATTTATTTTGAAAAAAAATAGTGTGGAATATTAGGAGCATTTTAAAGTAAACCGCGTCAAAATCCGACAACTGTTACGTCCTGTGCAACAAAAAATATAATTGTTAAAAGCGAATTTTTTCATTAAATGCAATGAAACAAATCGCTTTTTCTCAGTTTCGTTTTTTCAGACTTTCCCACAGGATTAAAAAAATATATTGTATGTAGTCTTAAAATTTTACATGAGTGTTGCACTTGTAGGTTTTTATTCTATGAACCTCAGTTTTGTTAATGTGATGATTGGATTTTATTTTATAGCATGATATATGAAAAAAAGTTATTAGTTCCAAATTTTATAATTTTTTAAATTTTTCATTTTTTTTAAATGTGAGATAAATTTAAAATTTGAGGTTTGCAGAAGGAGATCATTATTTAGCTTTAATCTGGTACAAGTATTATGGTTCTATTGTATATCTTTCTATTGTATATTGTATATGTTATCTTGTGTGGAACAGAAGGAAAGCTAATTTATTTTTTACATTTTTGTATTCATATTTCAAGTTATTTAAGAAAATATATTAATTTAATCGTAAAACTGGATCCAATACTTCAAACTATACACTTTATTACACAAACTAACAAAGTTTCATATTAAAATGAGCAAAATTGGTTGATATATGATCAATCGAAAAAAGTGTGTCAAAATGTCCTACTTTTGATTTCGAAAGGTACTAAGTCCCCTTAAAAAACAAAATACCAACAACCTACCAGAAACACGGCTTCTGAGCTCAGTCAGATTCACAGAATGTGTGAACAAAAATAATATAACAAGCTCGTGTTTAATGTACTTAATAAATAATTAGATGCAACAGTGGTGACTCAGGCCCAAAATGCTGGTTAATATCTTTGTTTTGAAAGTGGGAACTACACTTACTCGATCACAAAAATACTTAGTGTGTTGTGAAAGTATTTCGAATAACCTGAAGTTTTGCAGGGAATGGGATAAGTTTAGTTACACAAGGTAAAGTAGTTAAACACCCGGTGTCTGAAAACAAAGTAAGTTTCTGGAAATTTATGATATGTAGGTGTTGATCCGCATCACAAACACAGAATATTCTCCAATTCACTACCTATATGTTGCGGTGGTAGCCTAGTGATTATGTTCACGAACTCTCTACCAACGTTGCTTACGCTGAGTCATGAGTTCGAGTCTTGATGCCTTTGAAGACCCACCATGTAATTAATTCAGGTTCCACTAAGTCATGTTAAATCTGAAAAGGCTCCAAGTTCTCCTATTTATGTGGTGTGGAAGATTGAATAGGGAGGTTCCAGGTTTCCTCTTCTTCACTTGATTGATATTCAAGTAAACGTCACCAATAGCTTTCGTGTTGCTTCTACGTATGACCGTAATGAATTATCTATCAATTAAGCACCCGCGTTAAGCACGAACAATTTAAATGAAGAATTTTATCTTTATTTAACTAACAATTAAAAGGGATACTTGGGACAATATAAATATTAGTTTGATTATCGAAAGGAATATTTGCCCGTACATACCCACTGAGCCCACTGAACCTCATTCTTTCAGGGAAATGATTGTGTTTATCAAGGGATACCGGTACCACAGTCCAAAAGTCTTCAGTCAAATTGCGTACAAAATCTGAACTAACCAATAAAGAGGCGTGATATGAGTCGTATAAACAGTGCTGGAACATTCTTTCGTGAATCCTTCTATGGTTGCCCGCCTTCCAGTGTCGGTGAAGCGGCTCTATGTGTTGTTGCAGTTAGTTACAAATAATGATAATTATGTGTGTAACTAGTAATTTTAGGCTTCCCTTGTCAAAATTTTCTGACAGGTAATTCTATACTTAGTTATGCAATCTACAAGTTAGGAGTTACAGAATTGCTCCTAACTGATATCAGACCGATCTTGGACCGCCCCTACTCTCCCAAGCCCCTGCAATCTTAATTTTTCATTCAAATAATATCAAATAACTTACTCATATTAAGAAATTTCACTAACTAGCTTCCGTTTGAGCAAATTACAACACTCTAAAAGATTTTTTCTAATGGCACTAAACAATAGTTGTTCTGCTAATATGTTCATTATTCTGATTCGGCCTTACTTTTACATATTGTACGTAATTTGATAAAAATGTATTTATTTTTAGGTGCAATTCCCATTTTTCTAATATTTTCTTTATTTTTAGAAACAATTGTATATTATATTATTATATTCTTAAAATATATAATTTAATATATCGGTTAAAATAGTAAAATAAGATTTTTTTATATCTACTAGTCTTATGTAGCATGTGCGTGGGGAACTTATCATGTTGGATTAGTAGCATTATGTTACGGAGTGATGTGTGGTCTTTCATCTGTCTTGTCAGGATGCCTAGTGAGGCATGTCGGAAGAAGAATTATTTTTACAACAGCTGCCGTTGTGAATGCTGTCTCTCTTGCATATTTGCTGCTATGGAGTCCGAATTCTAATTCACCGAAGATGTTTTTTATTGCTTCTGGTTTATGGGGCATTCAAGTTGGAATTATTTGGTCTCAGTTAAGAGGTAACCTTTTAAAAACTTCTTATTTCCCAAATAAATATTTAATTTTAATATTGTTGTGTTTATATTATACTACATGCTACATTGTTTAAGTAGATGTTCTTGTGGCCTTCAATAAATTGTGCACTAAAACACAGGAGGATTCAGCCACTTTCCAACCACTTATTCTTATTTTATCAGTCACACAATATTAGTTTTAAAGCTTTGAATAAATAATTGTATTCTTTAAACTATCACCACATGCATTACCTTAAATTTGTAAGTAATTCTGAAATAAAATTTTCGGTACAATATTCGAACATTTAAATGAAATACTTGTTATGTATTTTTAAATACAAAAATAAAAAAAATCGTTTATCTTACTGAAATTTGAGAAAAATTTCAGTTTACATTTTAGTTATAGTTTCCACAATCATTACCATCTTATTTGAGATTTACTTAACCAGGAATGTCTACTGTGGAAATCACTTACTCTAATTCTTAGGTGAAATCAAAATCAATTAAGGAACAATTATATTATGATTTTATTTGACATAATTTTAATGTTAATTGGAATTACCTATTACACATAATTAATCATGTTATACATAATTTTAATTTCCATTATTTATACTTTAATATCATTTTAATTTCAAGTATTTACATTTTAATTTCATACATTGATATCTTTTATCCTTTAACTCGTAGGACCTTACAACATTTCTGTCACAGAAAGAACAAGTCAGAAAATTATCGAAATAATAATTTTATAATAATATTATCAAGAAAAGATTATCATCCTTAGTTTGTGTAAGCTACACCATTGCCCCATGACCATTTTAGAAAGGGCATACACATGTCAAAGAAATTTAGTAGTAAAATTCATGCTTGGACGCTTAAATTGTCTAAGGAAAAGAATGTTATGACTCATATCGGATACATCTATCATGATGAGATCAGATTCAGCTCTTGAAAATAATAATAATTGTGTTATTACATTTTAGGTAAGCATGTTATATTATATTGCTTTACTATAGGATGCAACTTTGTACTTTTAAAGGTATTTTTATTCTTACTGGAACCAAAAAGAAGAAAAATTGTTTTTTCCAACGAACCATAAATATTATAACACAAAAAGTAACATTTAGTTATTCGTTAAAGGAAAATTAAGTATATAAAGAATCTCGCCTCTGCATTTCTAACTATGATAAAACAAACTCGTTTGTTTAATAGGCAAAAACATGCCTTTTTTCATCTTAGATTATAAGTAAGTAGAGGTTTAAAAAAAACACTCAGGAACACACTTGGAAAGAAATGTATCAAGATATTATATGAATATATCAAGAATATATTAAGGTACTAGAAGTTTCATAATTAAAAAACAACTCACTTACTCTGCCCCTCGCGACATTTCTAGGCCTTTTCTTACACGGATGGATAAAAAATTGCCAGTAAAATAAAATTACATTAAGTATCATCTCATTAAATATGGAAGAAAAATAAGCGAAATACAGGAAATAAATATCTATTAAAAAGGCTAACTTTTTCAGTCTCCGATTACGACAAATATAAATAACAAAATAGTTTTATTACCAGAAATCAAGGGCAATTAACGTCATTTTTCCACTTAGTCACCTTGGAGATTGAGAAAGTAGACGATTTTTTGGACGAGTTTTCCTATACCCTGTTCATAAGGAATTGCCTCTAGCATGTTGTGAATATCTCCACGGTGTTTTAAAATTCTTCATTGGAGCGGAAGCTCTGTCTTTCAAAGCCTTTCTTCAACTCTCGGAAGAGATGAAAGGTCAAGTTTACATTTTTGATGGTCAACCACTGAAACTTTTCTAGAAACGCTTTGGTTATCACAGTAATATGCGGTCAAGGGTTGTGATGAATCAAAACATCTCCGGAAGACAGCATCCTTCTCTTTTGTTTTGAATGGCTGTAAACATTCAATGTAATGGCTGGCAATACAAGTTTGTATTGATCTCAGTATTTGACTCCACAAAATCCATGTGCAACACACCATTATGATCCTGGAAATCGGTGGCTGTGATCATCAATTTCGTGAAAGTTTTTTTTAAACTTTTTTAGTTTGCTTTTTTGTTTGGATTGTTCTTTCGATTAAGGATTTTATAAATTGGTGATATTTCTTTGTGCATGTGAGCAATAAATGACGCACTGAATCTCTTACTAGGTTGGAGAATGAATCACCAAGACATTTTATCGGGCCTATAATTCAAATCTAAATAATGTTTTCGACTTAGCATTAACATATGTCATAGTAAGGAAGCTGCACATTAGCGCGTTGTGTGATGATCCGCATTATTATATTCCGTCTGGTCGATTAGTAGCGGTAAAGTGGGTTGAAAAAAATATTTCATATATATATATTATACTATATGTTTTAATTCTAATTATAAAACACACTGCAGTTAAATTTGCATTTTTGAAATTTAAATTTTAAACATTATATTTTTAGAAGAAATTAATAATAAGTGTCAGTCACATTTCCTCAAATTGTGTTGAACGAAAACTGTTCAGTTAGTGGGTACTCTGTTTGAAATGCAGATTTTGTGAAATATCTTCAAAGTATTTATCGAATCAGGAAATTTATGTGAAAGAATTAGTTTTGTTTAAATAGCTTTCATAAATTAGAAATATGTATCAGAAAATTTACAAATATCAGAAAATTTAGTTCGATGTGTTGCTAAAACAGATCACAAACATTACATAAAATCATGTTAATATGTTTTTAAGAATTTACTAGTGACTACAGGGCATCTGTGAAGAACATTTTAAATTATTATTCAACGTGGAACATTTTAAATTAATATTTTACGTCATTATAAAAATACGGTTTTTGTTTTCAATTTAGTAGGTAGTAAAATACATTTTTTTTTTGAAAACGTATCTAATATTTTTTCAGATTATCATATATGTGCTAAATAAGACTATATCCATTAAAGAGTTTTTATTGATAAAAAAAATTCTTTTTTTGGAAACTTATAAGATAAACTTAATATATTTCTGAAAAAAATATACGATAATCATTTGAATTCCAATAAAAATATTTATGATCATTTACTATTATGAACTCCATTAATAAGGAGATATTCAATTAAAATTGGTTTTCATTCTTCTAAACAATTATGCTTTTAAGAAAAAATCATGACTTAAAAATAATAAGTTTGCAAGTTAAAGAAAATGCTTTAAACGCGAGTATGTTGAAATAAATATAGTAACTTGAAGTAAACATTTTCAAAAAAATAATTAAATATACTTTCTAAAATACATGTATCGAACATACTTTAAAAATAAGTATGTATTCTTATTTAATTCGAGGTAAATTTTATCATGTTTCAGTTTAAGTGTAATTCATATAGAAAATGACAGTAATCTTATATTATTGCTCATAGGAATGCATTTGTTGAGAAATTAAGCATTCCCAATAATAATCATGTTAATAATTTTGAAGAGTAAAATGGTTTTCTTTCACAAATAAAAATTAATAACAATACATTAAGGAAGTTGTTATAAATATTCCATCTCATTGAAAATTGGTTCCTAAAATGCATGCGTTTTTTAATTTGAGAAAATAAAATATTTTATTCGATGAAATTATTTAAATAGTAACTGCCTTCTATATAACAATTAAATAATTGTGTAATAGTAATGATAGAATTCAAATGTGAAAGATTTTTTTTTATGAAATTGATATATTTTTATAGATCCGGTTTATAATGATTCGTCTGTCTGTAATTTATCTGCTGCTGAAGTATTTAAATTTTGAAAAAAGAAATAGTTTTCATTTCAATAGGTACAAAGAAAAATGATATTATCTTGAGCTCATAATTTATTAAAACTTAGGACCAATTGTGTCTAGCGTTTTATATTTCCTTTTCACAAGCCTGTGATAAACTGAAGTCTGCTCAGAATGAATTTTTAAATACGATTAAATTAATTGAGTACACAAAAAGATTAATTATTCTGTGCTTCAAATCAGATTTGAGATGTGATTTGCTTTTCGTGATTCCTGCAAATTTTAAAGCAATTAGCAATGATTATAAGAAATTGAGCAATTCCTGATCAAATTACGCAAATGTTAATGACGTTCTAGAAGTCATGATGTAATAAAACAAGTTGTGGTCAAATTAAATAAATGATTGAGAGTGATTGTGATTGTATAATAACAACGCACTGAGGAGCAACACAAGGGCTATAGTTGGCGGACTACGTAATTTTGAAATTTGGTAAAAGGACGAGGACGACACCTGAGCTGGCACCTTTCTTTCCAAACTCCAACGCTACGCCAACTGGAGGAATTTGAGCCTCGATAGATTTGACTTTTTTTCGCCCTGGCTGCAGGACAGGTTTTTGATGTCAGTAGGGCTTGAACCCATGACTGGATGAAAACCAGTCCGCGACCATGACCACTAGCTTACCATGGTCATACATGATGATGAAATTAAACAAGAGGTGATCAGAATAAATGAGTACTGATCCTATTTAATATGTATTGATATTATTAAACTGATAATGATCCAGTTTTGCAAATCATGATTGAAATTTATAAAAACTATTAAGTCTACAACCATCTAATACTGAAGACAAAATCCAAATTTAGAATACAAGCATCTTTTCAAGTAGAAAATGATCCAAGTTTAACAAACTTTTGCATGTTTGCGTAATAAAACTACATGTTTATCAAACTACATTTCTAAAAGCAAGAATTTTTCACTGTTTCAGCAACCTTTCATTTTAACGTATCACTTAAAATCTTCATTTCTAATTAAGATTTAGGAAACAAAATAATAAAGGAAACAATGTATAAAATTTACAATAAACAAAATGTATAAGGTTTAAGAAACGATCTTTCATTTCAGAGTATCAGTTACAAATTTCATTTCTCATTAAGGATTAGGGGTGGGGATGTAGATTACATTTGACTCAAAAATGGATTGATTCAAAAAGAAATGTTTAATATAATAAAAAGTTTTAAGTTCAATGGGATCTAAAAACTAAATATGTTACTAAACAAGCTGTAAGCTTTATTTGTCTGAAGTACGATGTTTAAAATGTACATAAAATTAAGATTATTACAGGAAATTAAGCTGAAGGAGTCGTAAGTTTTTAAAAATAAATTTCTTATACTCCATAAATTAGTCTAAAAATTGATTCTCTTTCAGCACTCTATGGCGTTTTCTTCAAATCTGATGAAGAAGCTGCCTTTTCAGCTTTTCATATGTGGTCTGCATTGGGAGCGTGTCTTGCTTTCGCATACAGCAATTTCTTTTGCACCTCTCTCAAAATATATGTGATGTTAGCTGTATCTGTGCTTGGATTCACAGGGTATTTTATAGCAGAAGTATCACATAGTAAAAAATTAAAAACATGAAAAGAGATTGGAAAAAACTATTTCTTGTGTGGTTTTATCTATTTGTGTAAATGTTTATCAATACATGTCGATATTTATCAATATATGTGAATATATATCAATATACGTGAATGTTTATCACCATATTTGATTATTATACGTGAATTTGTAACCATTTATGTAAATAAATTAATATTAATTGTGTTGGCTTATGTTTAATTTTTAATGAGTTCTCTTCTACTCACATTGTTCTATGTCTGAGTTAAATCTTTAAAAGCTTTTTTCTCACATTTTAAAGCTCTCAATAGTGCTGAAATTTTCTATACAAGATTGCTTTGAAAGAAAATACGATAATTTAATTAGAATTAACAAAAATTAATGATTAAAATAAAAAAAAAATAAAAAAAAAGATACTTAAAGCAAAACTTTGCTATTTTGTGCTAATGTTTATTAAAAATTAATATTAAATAGAAAAAAAGTAATGAAAAATATATAAATTTTTAATTTTAATCTTTATTAAATTAGTAAAATAATTATTGATTAATTTTAATTTAACTGAACGTTCTCGATTGCTCTTAAGATTTAAGGCATAAAAAATTATGTTAAGCAAAGTTTGAAAGAATACTCATGTTTAAAAAATTCGTTTTTTACCAGTGCAGTTAAAAACTTTCTTTAATTTGCTCAATGTTCTTAAGACTAGAGGCAGCTATTTATTAATAAAGTTAATGAACATTTATTT
This sequence comes from Nephila pilipes, assembly GCA_019974015.1. NCBI lineage: Eukaryota > Metazoa > Arthropoda > Arachnida > Araneae > Nephilidae > Nephila > Nephila pilipes. The sequence continues at coordinate 91,993 of BMAW01093516.1, forward strand.
AATTGACAATCATAGATAAAAAATAATTATTTAAATGTTTTTTTCTTTAATTCTCTCTCCGCTTTATCGAGACATTAGGTCTTTTCCTTTGGTTTTCTTTTCTTGAATTGCCTGCTTAATATATCTTGTTCTTACCAACTGCTTCTTTTAGTATTCACACTGAATTCTAAAAAGAATTTACATAATACATTAGGTATAATATCTTAGTAAAATTAAAGTCAAGAAGACAAAAATGCTGTTAAATTTAAAATCAATCTCTTGAATTTATTCATTTTGACGTTAATCTAAAAGTTTTGGAATACTTCTATCTGTATGATAAATTTTTAATGGAAGATAAGTTACATAATTGATTTTCATATGTTGAATGAAGAAGTAAATTTGAATTTTTTATACAAATTTTTAGTGTTAAAAGAAAAACATTTAACATTACGAATTTCTAAAATTCAATTAGTTTTTAGTTACTTTACTCATACGTTTGTTACATGGTCCTTAAAAATTGTTATGAACATTTTGTTTTAGTCTTGTGAATTTCTTAATTATTAATATTAGTTTATCATGGCAACATGAATTTAAATCTTCTACACCAGTGTAAATAAATCAGTTAAATTTCTTTCGTGCTTGTTTCATCCACATATTATTCATCGTAATGCAACAATGGCTGAAACGTCCATAAAGAATCAGAATAGTATATTTAAGTTTTATGTTTCTAAATTCATTTACTTTGTAATATAAAAAATTCTTTCTATAGATCAACCTTTGTGTATCTAGATTGAAATACAAATCCAAAATATTTATTATTCATTTTACCCGTCAGATTTAAATTTCATCCTATTAACGATGAATCTGTTATAGTTATAATTTTAAGTGATTCATATCAAGTAAAAATTACTTTGGAATACAGCACTGATATTTTAAATTAAAAAAATAATACATTTATTAAACTAGATGATAAATTGGAGTACTTCAAATATTAAAATGAAACACATAAAAAAGAACTCGTTTTGTTAGAAATAATTGAACAAATAGGAAAACGAAAATGAGCTTCGTAAAATAAAACTTGTTTTCATAATAGCGTTTCTTAAAAGAAGTAATAATTGAAAACGAAGATTTTACTACGTTTATATTTCCTTTTTATTTGCACAGATGTAATTGAATCAACTCCTAACTTTTACTTAATGCTCTGTTTCAATAGTGTATGTCAGTAGACTTAGTCCCAAAGTTTCATTTCATTTTCTGTCTTATAATTTATGCATTTTTATTGGCTTATGTTAAGCAAATGCCTTCAACTTACTTTATTTTATAGTCATTTTCTTTTAATGCATAATCAAAATTTGGCAAAAGTTTTTTACAGATGTGAAAAAGAAAGTTATAATTTAAGTGAAACATTATAAAAATTACATATAAATACGCTCATTACTTACTGTTTGTAGAAAATAAGTATAGATATCCGGTTCTATAACGGAAATATTTCACATTAAATGCTTTTCGATACGTAATGAATTATAAATATATTCTTAACATATATTAGATATGTCATATATGTAAAATCTTTCACAGACTAACTTTTTTGGGTGCATATAGGAAAATATTTCTACTCTAGGCACTACTTTATAAACATTTATACCAAGTATAGAATAACAGTATAGTACATAACTTTTACATAACCTGATAAATTTTAATATTTTTCTAATTCAGGAATCGCAAATCCATTTGTAAAATATTTCTTTCTAAGATTTCGTTGATTTCTTATTGGCGATTTTTTTTCAGCCATCTTAATTACTTAATATCAGTTTCAAGGGTGAAACATTTAATGATTTAATGAACAAAATGATGTAAAATGCTTTCTTTTTGTGATTTTAATTAATTGCAAAGTTATAAAGTCTTAGTGCCAGCTAAAAATAAATTGAAATCAAATTATTTTTCTTGATTATGAATAGAAAAAGCTTAATAATATTCAGTTTGTAGCAATATCAGAAATAATGAAGAGCATGATTATCTGAAAAGCTTCAATATTAATATGTTACTAATTATATGTCAAGCAAACATCAACTTATCTAAAAAAGAAAGCGAAAGGATAAGAATTTTGAATAGTTTCTTTTCTGTTCAGGAAAAATAAGAATCTACAGAAAGTTCAAGAAAAAGAATACTATAAAAAATGAAGCTCATAAGGGTAAATAAAAGAATACAAATCTATAGCATGTTCTAAATTACATTATTCATAAGTAATTTTATGAATTCACTGAAATGTAATAATTTTGTAATTATTCGAAATGATTTTCTGCTGGATACGAAAAATTTTAGTATTCATTCGGAAAATGTTAAACATGAAGAATTTTTTTTTTTTTAAAACCGCATTATTATTTATGAAATAATTTTTTGACTATGATGTAAGGAAATGAAAGCAACTGATGAACTATAATTAAATAATATTTTTACATAAACATCCACTGAATGAATAATTTTTTCGTAAACAATATACGGAAAAGTTTGAAATATTTAATCTAATTTAATTCTTGTTTACTACTCTTAAGTTATTTACTGCAAAAATACAGTAAATATAAACTAAATCTATAATCTCTAAATTGGGATGTTATAAGGGTTCTTTTGGTTTAATTGTTGTAAGTAAAAATAATTCTGGAGTATTTTAATTTTCAATGTACTACTTTTCAAAAATTTGTAATGCTAAAAGTACTATATTGATATTTTTTTAAATGCCTTTTATAAAAATAATAAGTTTAGTAAATGCGATTGCAATTTTTATTGCTGATGGGATAAATTCCAAAGAACTCATATGAGAAATACAATTTTTACAAAACTGTCAAATCTCAAAGTTAATAGGTGTATATATGAAGTATTTTATTCAATTTGATGAACAAATACATTATAGGTGATTTAGAAAAATTTCAATCTATAACCACTGTGTTCTGTTTGTCACATAAAAAAAGTAATACTAGTAAAACCAACAGTTTGAAATGCCAAGGAATTTTTGATATTTTTGCCTGATGACAAGCTAAAGCAATATGTAATGAAACTTTACATAGGCCTGTTTTGGAAAATTTTAAAGTAAAAGTAAATTCAATATTACTGAGAAGATAAAAATATTGCTGTTTTAAATAAATTTGCAGAAAACGTTTATTGCAAATATTTTAATGAGCAAGCGTCTACTTACTTCTATTAAAGAGCAAATATTTACAGAATCTGTACAATTTGATCAGTTTATACAGCGAATCAGTATTGAATTTTCAAAAATATATTCAATTGTTATATGAGAAGTAAGATAAAAAAAAAGCTTTAAAAAGTAATTAAATTACTTTATTCAAAATATATATACAAAATAACTAAATAGTCCAAAAGTTGAAAGACCCTTTTAAGAAGAAGCCCCTTTTCTCAGTAACTATGGTTTTAAAATAACAAGTCTAAAATTAATTAATAAAAATCATTATATTAATTGTAAAAATAGAAGGTTTACGCTTTTTTTTAAGTTACTTGATTTTGCAAGTTTGATTTTAGTCTATTATGTCGATTCTACTTCTTGTTTTGAGGCTAAAAGTGTTTACGTAATTATTTCCGGAGTTGTTTACTTAAATATAGAAAGAATCAAGATAATAACTTTTCATTCTTAGCAAAATACTTTATCTCTATAATTGGAGGCAGTGGAAAGGAGATTAAGGTTTTGAATTGGATTGCTTCTTAACGAAATGAATTATCAACGCCGACTGTTTCGCAAAATTTAAACTTTAAAAATTGTAAATATCTAAGATATTTTCAAGCTTCATGAATTTATATATATTCAACTTTTTTATAAAATTATTATTTTTTGCTAAACAACAAATTTATTTTTTTCCCCTTAAACTTATATGAATCCTTACATTTATCATAATTTCAAACTAAGATTCTGAAAAACCATTTAGTTTAACACACATATTTGTTCTTAATATTGATTTGCGAGAGTTTGATTTAATAACGATTTTAAAGCAATACAAATTATTCATAGCACGATTGCAACTCCTACTAATAACATGTTTGATTTTTATTTGAAATACCTTGATTACTAATTAACAAAATAATATTTGTTTGTGATTTACGTATTATATTTAACATTTTAAAATCAAAAAGAATCTTAGATTTTCAATAAACAATTTCCTTCAATTCTTATAAGCTATTCATACAATTTTACAGAAACAAAGGTGAATCAAATGTAAACAAGTTTCTTAAAATATATTTTTTAGAAATACTACTAAGCAAAATTCCATCTAATCATACTTCCATATACTCTTCTCCGATATATGTTATACATTGTTTCCACGATATTGAGAGTTTTAGTATTCCTGTGCGATAAAAAGCGTCTGGAATATAAGTAGCCAATTGTGCAAAAATTCTTCTTTCGAAGAAGGGTTTCTCTAAGTTCAGGAGCTCTAACAAACGGTAGTCGTTTGTTCTAACTATGGAATATAGAGAGGAAATTCGAGTGTAGTCAATTATACGAAGTTCTAAAGTTCATAAAAAGTGTATTTAATATGGCATAGTCTCGATAATAGAATCCTCAAAACCCAGTATGGTTTTGTTCAGAGTCTTAGCTCACAGGGAAGTCATTGATGTCAGAATGAAATATAACTACTAATAAAATCTAGAAATCCCTTGAATCTGTGAAGCTTTGAAATAAGCTTGAATTTAATTCAGTTTGTATCTAAACGGGATGTTTCTCTTGTACCAAAGTTCATTGCCTTTGAAACTATTCAGACTAAATATTCCTAAATTGAATGGCTACAGGTTTATACAGATGTTACATAGTTCCATAGTACCCAAAAGAGTGCTATGCTGATGCACTGTACAAAAAGAGACATTCCTTTTCTATTTACAAAACAATTCACGTGGTCGACATACCAGGATGGACTCTTGTCTAAAATAAAAACCAAATATGGCATAAATGACTTTTATATATATTTGATGGATCTAGATGGGAGGCAGTGGCTACTTTTCGTTTATTTACCGGGTATGATTGCATTGCTGCCCATTTGTATCGTAATGACATTCTTACGGAGTCTACCTGCCCCCTGTGTGACAAAAAAAAATGAGTTTTTGGACAAATACCGCTTGCGTATCTGTGGAGCTCTCCATCGAGATACTAAATCATCGAGATATTGCGAGGCATGAGCTCTTTGGGAGCGATAATCTCCGGTTATCTCATTAACTTTCCGATGTTATTGAATTTGTTTATTTCTATATTTCATTTTTCTGTTTGATTGCTTCTATTTTTGTTCATAGCTCCAGCCTTTGGGAACAAAAAAAATTGGGGATACTCTCTCTCAGACTCTTTGAGTTACCACATGAAAGACCAATTGAGGGGACAGCACGTTCAATGTTCTTTAGAATGAATTGCTTTTTCAGGAAGAATGTGTCCTTTCTCTCTCTTTGCGAATGCTCCTCATCTCTCCTGGCATCGCATTTAAAAAAGAATATCACCAAGAATTTATCATGTTCCTATTCACACACACGGACACATTCATACTTCATACAGACGTGTTACACGTGCGAGTCCCATAATGAACACTAAATTCATTATGTTGTACAAAAATTGAACGTCGTCATGTGGGGCACCACCTATCATCCTCTATGTTTGTACAATTATGAAAATGTTGACTTTAAATCATGTTGTTGAATATACTAAAACGTGCACAAAATTATAGTCTCCGTTTGAGTCATTTTCCGTTTTCATAAATCTTTATACTCATCTATAATCGGAGTCTCTTCTCTCCATCATATGAACAAATAAATTTCAACAGATTGTTTAATTATAAATTGATAATGTTAAAACTGATAAGTTTTAAATAAATAATTTCAATCAAATAATTTCAGTTTCTTTTTCAATAATTTCAATGAATAATTCTAAAAATGCCGTTTTAAAATAAAGTTTCTTCATTTTTTTTCTTATGTTACACTATTTGAGTGGCGTGTGGTAGTAGACTACGTAACCCTAGAACACTAGCGTATGTATATATGCTGCTATCACTAGAGATACGTAAAATTCGTTTTATTTGCTTATATTACATTACTGTTGGTTTTAAATATAAATAAAGTCGTCTACCTTTTAAATTTAACATAATCTACACAATTGAAAAATAAATTTTCATAATAATTAGTTACTAATACAATTATATGTTTATAAAGAAAAATAGGACTTCTGGTGCACTCCACATTTAGCTTTTTCTCGTTTGCGTTAGATGCTGCTCTAAACATGCCACCAGAAAATATTATATCAAACTTAACTTTTATTGACGAATGATTATCTTGTGAAGCTGAAGTTAGTATTCATATTCAAAACAAGGCATTCAGTCCAACGTAATTTAAATTATTTAAAGAACCATCTATAACATTTTCATAACCTAATATTTTTCAGTTTATTTCTGCGTATACTGTGGGTATTTGTTTCTTTACTATATCGGAAATAAACATATTAAAACAATCATTTGGTAATCAGCAAAAACGAGCCTCGGCAACTGGACCTGGTCTAATATGAACAATATTTTTTTTGCTCTAGTTTTCTGTATAGTGTTATCATTAATTTGCGTATACCGCTCATAACTCTTTATTCCTTTTATTAAGTCAGCATCCAAAAATATATTATGACTTTTTTAATTTAGTTCTTGAATATTTGTCGTCTTTTTGTTTCTTTCTTTTTTTTTTTTTTTTTTTTGAGCATGTGATTCAGTTTTCGTTTTTTTACTTTTGTCCCATAGCATCATCGCGATAAATTTCTTGTATCGGGGAATAATTCACTAAGTCAGAAACATTCTCTATTTTATCATCAGGAATATAATCTGGCTCAGCATTAATATCATTCACTATCTTCACCAAATTCAACATTATCGCCACTTTTACTATCTTCATATTCCAAAATCAATTCTTGAATGTCTTCATCCGTTAAGTACTTGCGTCGTTTGGTCATTCCTACAACACAATATATGAAATAAGAATCGAAACACTTTAATATACGCCATTCACAAATTTAAAAATAATGACTGCCCTAGGACTATGTTAAAATTACATATTCAAAAAATCGTGTATTACTAGCTACACGTAAAATTAATGATTTTAAAATGTTGTGTATTATTAGAGATACGAAAAATTTACGCGTGCTAATTTTCACATATTACTATCGACACGAAAAATTCACGTGGTGAGTTCTGAAGCGAGAAAGAGGAAACGTAGATGAAAGACTTGCCCGAGTCTTAGTAGGCATAGAGCCTACTAAGTCCTAACATGGAGCCTACTAAGTAACGCCCTAAAGCACTCAAAATCAAAAAAGTATTACGGTTGAATGGAGAGGCCAGAAGAAAATCAATAAAGGAATACCGCACATAAAATTTACTTACACTAGCATTCTAGGGTTAAGAAGAATATCGAATAGTAAATAGAAGTCCTTTAGACCTGTAAAATAATTTAACCTTCTTCAAAAGCTTACGATAATATTATGCATTGATTGTATGTAGATAATAAAGACAATGATCACAAAACTGTTTGAATTCTATAAAAGCAGTCCTGATAACTTTTCAGTGTATAAATTAGTTTTGCTTTTATTTGAGCAGTTTACCTTTTTGTGTAATGTTTGATACTCGACCTACATATTTCGGGAAACATCTATGTTTTTAAACGAACATAAAAAGTATAATACGATTGTTTGAACTATAAATAACTTATCTGTATTTCTATGGAAAACGTATAAAAATTGCCCATATTGAGATAAAGAAATTAGTATCATAAGTAGAAAAAAGTAATACAAAAATTACAAAAGTTTGTTTCATGTGTTCAATAAATATTGGTTCTTTTGATACGACACACTTTGAAGACAAATTTTATAAAAGAAATATTTAAAAACTTTCAGTATATTATTTTACATTGAATGATCATCAATTTTCTATAGAATTAAAAAGCATAATTTCTTTGTGTTTTTTCTGTTTGCAGAAATTTCGGAACACAGCTGAAAAAAATATACAATTCATTATGTGACTTAATATGTTTCACAATTGTCCTTAAGTTCTTACAATCATTGGAGAAATTCCTGAAATTTATCATATGTATTCTCAAAACAAATTATGAGTAATTAATATTAATGCATATTAAAATATCTCAAATTTTAAATATTAATGTTTTCGAATGTAATGAAATTTTATCTTTCTAAGCGATATTTATAATGTTTAAATGTTAAAATATAATTCAATATTGTTAAGGTATCCGACTACGTTAAAAACTCGAATTTCGGTGAAAATATCGAGTTTTTTTTATTTATCCATTAAAATATTTGAAATCTTCTCTTTCTGAAGCTACCTTCCATTTGTAGCTACGGTACATAGAAATCAAGTTATAAGTATTTTAATATCAGACACTTTCCAAAAAAATCGTCGGAAGTCACGATTTCAAAAGCGGAAGTTAATGTCTTGCCAAAATTATTCGTTTGTTTCTTATATTTTTAAGAACATTTACTGATTATATTTTTTTAAGAAAGCTTTTAAAATATATTAAGATTCATTTTGAGAAATCTGGTATCACATTTAGTTGTACAATTTTCAAGAAATCAATGGCAATATACACTCCGTTTATTATTTTGCTGAGCAACGTTTTTTGAATTACTTCTGAGTTCTGCTTTTAATTGTCATTTTGTTTCTGTATGAAGTAACTGTTTGAATTGCATTTTAGATTAATATTCTTTATTTTAACTATGGGTAGTACGAAAAATAGCAAATGGATGGAGCAAAAAAAAAAGAAATTCTATGGTAATCGTCATTCTGCTTGTCAGACAACTGATACAGTCAGAACGAGCAGCGAAAGTATAATTGGAATTGTGGAAACAATAATGAAGGATAGCTTCAAAAAAGACATGAATTCTCTTGGTAATAGGATTTATATCCTAGAAATAATTTCAAGTGTCATTGAAATGCTGAGTTGCCCTTTGTGTTTATTACAAAGTTTAGAACTCAAGGAATATTCCAGTTATGATTTTCTTTCCAATATGCTCTTATGCACAAACTGTTATTTTATTCATGGTGTTTCATCAACTAAAGAGGGAAATAAGATGAATGAAATCAATGTGCAGTTTGTTCTAGGTATGCGTGTAATTGGAAAAGACCGTAATGCCTCGAAAAAGCTGAGTTCTGCATTAAATATGCCTTGTTTATCCAAGTCAGCTTTCAGGAACTATGAAAAAGATGTTGGAAGTTACAATACCTATTGCACAGAATTCTATGAATACTGTAGCTTCCGAAATAAAAGACATAAATCATCAGAAGGAGGGTTTGACAAGCTGTGGTGTATCTTCTGATGAAACTTAGCAACGTCGAGGTCACACATCATTGAATGGGTGTGTAGCAGTTTTACCCATTGATACAAGTAAAGCTGTAGATATTGAAATCATGTCGAAGAATTGTCACATATGTACTCGAAACAAAAGGTTTAATGTATCCAGTGATCACATTTGTTCAAGAAATCATTCTGGGTTATCAACCAGCATGGAATCCATCGGTGCATATCGTATCTTTGAACGATCTTGCCATTTGCGACAGCTGAAGTATTCGTCCTTTTACGGCTAGGGCGATTCTCAAGGTTTCTCAGCAGTGAAAGACATTTACGGAAAAAATAGTGTTTGCAAATATGAGTGCAAAGGGCACATTCAGAAAAGAGTCGGAACCCGCCTTTGAAAACAAAAATCAAGACATAAAGGATTAGGTGGGAAAGGAAAACTTACAGACAAATTTATTAATAAATTGCAAAATTACTACGGTATTGCAATTAGAAGCAATGTCGGTGATTTGCAGGGAATGCAAAGTGCTGAAATAGCGGCATTTTATCACACCTGTTCAGGAGTGAATCAGCCAATGCATGGCCAGTGTCGGAAAGGACAATTTATTTGTTGTAAATATCAACTTGCTATTGCTTGCGGAACAAAAGTAAATAAAAAATGCAAATGCCTGCCTAAAACCATTGTTAATTCCATCAAATCCACATATTTTGATTTATGCGATCAAAGCTTATTAAAAAAAGGCCTCCATGGCAAAACACAGAACTCGAATGAATATTTTAATGGTTGCTTATGGAAAATAATCCCGAAAGATGTATTTGTTGACCATGAAATGTTTACTCTGGGAGCTTATATATATGTAAAACATTTGAATGTTGATTATAAGGGAGTTTTAAAGATATTTCATGATTTAGATGTGTTTCTGGGAAAGTATACGGTTGATTAAGAAATTTGACATTATTCGCTTTGCTGACTCTAAACGACATTTATTCCCATCAGCAAAAATGGCAAGAAAATAAATTCGAACTGCAAGAAAACCAAATTTTAAAAGAAAAAAGAATGAAGAAGGTGTGACTTATAAAAGTGGGGGGGGGGGTAGATTGATTTGGTATGTATGTCTTTATTTTCTGAACAAGTTTTAGCTTAAATCCAATTTCTAAAGAATATAATTTTCAGTATTTCTACAATCCTTGAAAGGTGATAACTCTACTGTTGTTTTTTATATATTGATAAAATTTGGTAAAAATGTTTTACATATTATTGTTAGGAGCCTGAACAAGGAGTTTTATAATGTATGTTTTATAAGTGGATTTATTTACAATTTAATGCATAAGAATGGAGGATTTTTTTAAAAAAACAAGTGTTGTTATTTCGAATCTTAATAACTCTTCAAATAATGAGAATTATTAGAAATTCCTAGTTCAGGCCCTTTACAGGTGTCATATCAATACATATGCTGAATAAAAATGTTATAGAAAAATTTTTCATGAAAGGAAAATATTTTGAAAATGTGCTATTTATATTGTGCTATTGTGCTATGTGCTTATTTTATGCTAAAAAGCTACAATTTTGATTTTTTCATTGTAATAAAACTATTTAAATTTTTTTTATGTATGTACATTCTAATTCAGATTATACTAAATATTTAAAAAAAATATTCATTTATACTTTTTTTTTAAATTTTGTTTCCGAACGTGGTCGGATACCTTAAATATTTAAATAAATGGTATTATTAAGCTAAACATTCCTATTTTTATAAAAGAAAGAACTTATCAATTATCCTGTTCCTTATCAATTACCTAAAATATGCGTGTAATATATACAGCGATACTATGACGCAATTAGAAACTCGTATAATTAGACATAATCTTACTATAATTACTAGTAGAAAGAAGTCTATTTCACTATTGGTGAAACAGGCATTCTTAGAATTAACAAACATAAATAATTCAGTATTGAAAAATGCAGGAAATGAAGCATATCTTAATTCCACTAAAACAGCTTTTAGGATTTTTTTTCGATTCCTTAGAAAGCTTATTAAAATAAAATCAAGATTCATACTAACATAAAATGTCAAAATAAAATTATATTTTAACCTCAACTGATTTCTTACTTTTAACTTAAATCATTAATAAAATTTCTGAAAAAAATTTCTTCCGCAAATTTACGTTGCTTGACTTAATTAATTTTTTTGGTATTTTTGTGAGCAAAATTATATATATATATATATATATATATATATATATATATGTGTGTGTGTGTGTGTGTGTGTGTATGTTTGTGTGTGTGTGTGTGTGTGTGTGTAATAAACGTTAGATTTTATAATAATATATTTACTCATTCGATAATCCCCACATATTTTTTACACACATAACTTACACTTATTAATCTAACGACAATAATTTTAACTTAACTATTGCAATAAATATTAAATTACCTGTCCTGGAAGTTACGATACGCATTAATAGAGTCTTTCGGTTTAATAAATTTATGATGCAACTTTCACGCATCAGATACTTGATATTTTAGGATTTGGAATTAAATCATAAAGCAAATATTTAATATTCGAAAAAATTAATAAATTTTCTAATTTTTATTAATGTTAAATAGGTTTACAAAAAAGTTATGAACAGCACAACACTTTTTTTCAGTAATTCTTACAGGTCAAGGTAAAATTAACTAAGCAGATGCAAATCCTGTAAAAAGAGATTACAATTTTCTTGACTAATGATTTTCTTTTAATTTAAATTAAGAGACTTACTGTTTATTTCGTAATGTTGTAAAATAAATGCATGAATATAACTGTTAGTTTTACATATAATTACTAGCGACCCTGTACCAATAACACAAAAAGCTTACTAATCCGCATCTTAATTAGAGCTAATTATCAGAATTCAAAATGAATTTTTATATGCTATAAGTTTTCATTAAAGAACTAATAATCAAAAATAATTGATTGTGAAATGGATAACAATCATTTTTTGCCTTTCTGAAACTTAGAATCATTAGATTACTAATTTCTGAAAGTAATTTCATTTTAAAACGTTGATTATATTCTGGTCTAGCAAAGTTTTGCGAGTTTGTAAAAATAAAGTAATGACATTCCTGAAAATAGCATAACAGAGCATTCATTTCAATTGCAATTTTTTTTTACTTCATAATATCGATGCACGTCATATTTTTCGCTCAAAGATAGAGCTTAAGCAATGTTTTCATAAGAAAAAATTATATATTTTTCTTTCATTGCAAAATATTTCTTGGGGTTTGTAAAACAAATTTAATTGTATGATTTAGAATTTAAAATCATTTATCTTGTAACATATGTCATTTAAGAATTTTTCCCTTTAACTACTATCTGGGTATCTTTCTGATTTTATATTGAATTTCTAATCTTCTAACTAATCAAATGGAATGTGATTCAAGTTAAGTAAATTTCGGAAGTGGAGTGAATAGATGTAAAAAAAAAGTCATATAAAAGCGAGCGATGACTGAATTGAAATTGAACTTTTCGGTAAAAGGAAGAATAATAATCTTGGAAGTATTTTGGTGTGCATTGTGGGTTTCGATGTGATTAGGACTAAATAGTGTCGTAGAATTTGTAGGAGATTCTCGCAAACTATTCTGGTAAGCGCATTCTTAAGTGGACATTAGAAATGGTTAGTATTCACGGAGAAGGTAAGTACACTGTGTGAGAGCACCCTCTATTAATTAGAAGGTTAAATATACATATAATTCAGATATGTTCAAATGTTTATTTTATTTAATTGCTTTGTGTTTAGGTTTAGATCACATAATTGAACTGTAAGATGACAGACGAAATAGGTGACAGGATGCCATCACTATCTTCTCCAAACTGAACAACACTGAATTTGAATTATTTTATCACATTTCTTAGATTGTTCATCTTAATTTATGCTCCATTCTTCGTAAAGAAAACAATTTTTATAACTTCAATAATTACAAAATTAATTATCTTGTTAAAATTAATAGCATTCTTGTTGATTTAGAGAAATAATTCTGAAACATTTTTCTCTGCAATTCTTTGGTTAATAAATAAAATATAATACAGATCGAAGTTAAAATTTCTCCTAATAACTACGTAATGAATATATTTCTTATATATTGTTATAACAAATTTAAATGAATTATATATTTACCCAAAATTAAATGACAAAGCTTTGCATAAGGATAAAATGTTTTGAGATTGAAAATGCTGAGCAATCTGAATTTGCTGAAAGAAACTTCTCTCGTGAAACCTTCTCTATTATTTCTCAGCACTTTTAAAAACGTTATTCCACTGTTAGGGAGATTTTTAGAACAAACAAAATTCTAACACTAATTCTAAGTAATAACACTGAATTATTTAAATGTTGTGTAATACAAATTAATCGAAATTCTGGGATAAATAAAAAAAATTGATCAAAATCCTGGGACAAATAACAATTACATTTTTTTCACAGATATTTCCATATTGTTGCAAGATTTAATATAAATTTTGAAAACTTTCGACATATTTTTCAAAATGCTGACTTTTGATAACCGATTGAATTTTTGCAACTATGCCAACCAGAACGATATATTACATTTTTTTCAATAGTCGTTTTTCAGCCTCAAATGTAAGTAAGTTTATAGGTAATTACAGGAAATTTTCATATCCGTTCAATTTTCTAAGAAATAAGAAATTAAATTGTAGGTTTCTTTTGGAAGTTATATATTGAAATGTAGTGAAATAATGAATAGAATTTAATACTCGCTTCAAGTATTTTCTTCCTGAAATGAATCCTTTTTCAGGAAATAACTACTGACTGCCTGAAAACTTTCCGTTCGGGCAATAAGTTAATACACTAAGAAACAGTTTGAATAAGATGTTGTGAATTTAAAGAAAATAAAATGTATTTCTTGAAGACATTCATAGAAAGATTAATGTCTTCTATGATAAACATAATAAGGCTAACATTATATAATTGACAGTGTGTGTGTGAGTGTGTGTGTGTGTGTGTGTGTGTGTGTGTGTGTGTGTGTCGTATGTGTGCTGTGTGTGTGTGTGTGTGTGTGTGTGTGTGTGTGTGTGTGTGTGTGTGTGTGTGTGTGGATTGGTTTCGAATTTCTTTTTTTTAATTATCGTAATTGGGAAAATGAAGACATCTATTTCTTCTCCCCGTGGCTTTATTGAGTAAAAAAGAAGATAATCCTGTAAGTTGTAGTTAATACGTAGTTGAAACTTCGTTGGTAGACTGGTCTTTTAAAACATATAAATAAAAATAAATGAAATAATTAAATAAAACCAGTATAGGAAAAAGACTTAAAACAAAAGAAATGTTTTAAATCACATAAAAACTTACAAATATGCTTTTAGAATATAGAAAATATTAAGAAATTAAAATGTTCGCTTGTATGAAACCTAAATATAGAAAAAGAAAAAAGTACACAACAACAGCAAATAAGAAAAAGATTAATATATCTAAAAGAATACTTAATAAATAAAAATTGTTGAGAAGATAAAGTTGAAATAACGAGTAAGTAAAAGCCATGGCATAAAAATCTAAGAAACCAGAAAATTAAAGACCTTAAAGAAAATGAAATATAATATTTATAAATTCTGAATCTGGCTTTTACCAGATTAATTGATAAAATAATATTTCACTGGGGTCCGACAACTTCAACAAAAAATATTTTAAACCATTATGAAAATTCCATATAAGAAAAAATAAAGTACGATTATAATTAATTGCAAAATAAGAAATCTAGAAAAATAAATCGACAGACAAAGAAACAAACCAATCTGTGTGGAAAATATTAAAAAGGAACATTTAAAAATAAATCAACAAGATTTTTAGAAAAGTTTATAAAAACTTACAAGAAACGCAATACATAGCAACAAACATCGTACATTCTCAAGCTTACAAACAAAAAATTCTCCTGCGCATCTTAAAACAGGAAGAATATGTTTTGTCCTTTTTCAGAGAGAACGAATAATATTGCAAGTAAAAGTAAAGAATATAAAAAAAAAACTCGATGCAAAATGAGAAAAAAAAAGAGAACAATTTTAAAGCAGAAAAATATTTCATTATTATTATGTTTTAAATTACTCTTAATAATGTTTAAAATACTAACTTTAAATTATATCCAAATATTTTGCTCCTTTTATATTAATGTAAACATGCAATAAATTTAAGTACTATGGATAAAATAAAAATCAGAAATATCATCTTTATTATTATTAATTTGAAAGAATAAATTTCAATCAGTATTTTTAAACATTTTTAAACTATTATAATTAAAAAAATACTTCATAAAAATGTTTTATAAATATTGGCTAAGTTATTACATGCCGGTCTACTTTTAATTATATCTTTGATCGTTTTATGTATATTATTAATAAAAAAGTATAATTTTTAAGACAAACTTAATATAGGATTAAAATTTTTCTTTTATAAGAATTATTTTCAGATATATTACTATTAACTGATAATCAAATATCAGGAGCCAAAAATATGGATCCTAATTACTAGAAAAGAATTAAAAGTTATCGTAATATGAAAAATTCAAAAAAAGTCATTTATTATCTATTTCTTTGCTTTTTTACTATTTAAGCATACTGAATTTCCTGATCGCCCAGTAAGCATTTTTCATGTCATGCAATTTTTTTACAAATTTTGTATGAAAAGAGACTCCGAAGTTTAAACTATTTTTGTAGCTATTACCAAATTTTAATTAATCCAGTTAAATGTCAAGAGAAAAAAAGATTGAGCAAATGTTACTTTTTACAAATATTTTACTTATAAACTTGAGAATTTTTTCCAAGATTCTTAAAAAGAATAAAGTACCTATTCAGTAGTTTCTGAAGTAAATCATTATCTAACAAAACTGATAAAGTTTCGAAAATAATGTAATTTACTCATTATCAGTAAAAATAAATAACAGTTATCTTAGTTAAAAGTAGAACGAATACAAAAAAGACTTATAGTGCATTAATACACCATTTCGTCTCATGCATTTGTTTCGTCTCCTAGTTTGAAAACCCTGAAAAAGGAATGTAAAAGAAATTATTTATTAAAGGCACTGTGTTTGCTTAAATCGCAATATATTTCTGTTTTCGTAATGATGACTATTCTAAACGTAAAGGGAAGGAAAAGAATAGATGTTTTTTTGCAACAACTATTTGTACTATTATTTCATGGGTTCACTGACTGCTAGCTTTTTGTTTTGGTGTGATTGTAATCATCATAGATTGGCTTAAAATTTATCGACTTATTTTCAAGGACAGAACATCATCAATTATAACTATTTTTCTAAGAATTGGAAGAATGTTTCTTATAATGTCAACTTTATCTTCAAAAACACGTATGATTTTAAGATTACTAATTTTATATCCGTTTCAAATCATCGGTTTCTGAATTTAGAAATAAAATTATTAAATTCTTGCAGTTATTTTATTTTAATTTTTTTCAAGAAGAAAGCCTTAAAAAGCAAGAAACTCAACAACATACAAGTTGGTCAGAACCAGCAACTGAGTTACTCAAAACAAAATAGAAAAGAAAGAATATGATAATTTATTAAACTTCTATAATCGCTTATGCAAAAAGGGAAAACAGATGTTAAAACTATTATAAAATATATTACAGGCATTTTCAGTCACATATATTTACGTATTATAGCAGAAGGTTCCTGTTTTCACATATTTTCTAACTCAATATTTTTAAATAAATAAAACTCGTAATTCAAATATATATGTTAGAAAATAGTAAACAAATACAGTCTACCAGTGCCTAGCAGTTGCACATTAAATTCGGCAATAACTAATTAGTGAAACCTTACCAGTCTTAAACGCACGTTACTCTACAGTTAGTGAATAACGTTTAGTTTTTATTTGAAACATAATACACGCTTCATAATTTGCTTTATTACTGTTTCCTACCATCGAAATCTTGTTAATCAAAAATTGGCTATATGTTTTTTTCTTACACATGCTTAATTAATGAAAGGTGTACAAATCTCTCTGTGGCAAATGAGGTATTCGAAAGTCACGAGGTAATAAGTTTGAGATATGTGAGTCATACAGGGTATAATATAATAATACTGGAAAAGGCTCACAAAGGATGCAGTATAAAAGCTGTACGTTTCACAATCGTAATCGCAAGGAATACAACAATATTCTACAGTGTTTTTACCCCCTCTCTACACTAAGAGCATAGATGAATGATTTTGCAAAACTTATTATACTTTAGATCACTGAATAAATTATCACTAAGTAGAAGATAGTTATGTTATAGAAGGATGAAGTCTTTTTCATTCCAAAATTAAATAACAAATAATCGACGATTACTGCTAGTGATGTGGCAGCGGTATCCTAATGATTATGGATGCGAACTCGCGGTCGGTGGTTTTCGATTGTTCATGGGTACTAATTTTAATACCACAAAAGACCCTCCAATGTAGCCAAGATTGATGTACGTTATATCCTCCGTTTGGCTTGGTATGGAAGTTATGAGAGGTAGGTGTGACAGCTCCTGTGTCATTCTCGTCACTCCGCATTAAGTATTGTAATATTTGTCAACACTTTAACACAAATTCATTTAATATGAGGAACGAAATATTTTGTAAAGAATATTAATTTTTTTTCGTTACACATATTAATATAGTTCAACACAGTTAACACAGTTACGTAGACCATAGTTATAAAAATATATGCTTTGTACATCAATCTTATATCATATAAAATTTAATTCCATTTGCAGATTTGCAGCATTTCAATATCTTTGTAAAATTAATTATTTTAAAATTTATGCATCTACAAATGTTCCAGGTAAATTAATCCTGTTAATATTAATATAAATGTAAAAAAAATTTCAAATATTTTTCTTAGTAACTAAGTATTATTCGGAATTAGGTAGAATACGTAATACATTTAAAGGAACATGATACGTTAAACTGAAATTATGTAATTTATTCTGTACCATTATGAAACTAAGTAAGAAAGAATAATTTTACTACAAGTCTATATTTTATACATTTGTTTTAAAAAATTATTCATTCTTTTTAAATCATTACAAATTTACGTTTTATTGCCCAATTTTAAAACATAAATGTTAATAAATTCGATTCCAAAGTATATGTTTATCATGATTTAATAATCTTTAAACATTAAATAAATAATTCAACATTTTGGTGCCTTAGAAATAAAACATTAATTAAGAAAAAAAATGTTTTGGAATTTTTTGTATCCTAAATATTAAATATAGTGAATAAATTAATATTGATTTTATCATTAAGTTTATAGGGCAGCTTTGAAATAAAAATTTACCATAAAAATTTATCTTAAATATAACAAATTTGAAGGTTTAAGGTAACTAAATGAAATACATTACTTTCAAAATATTTTAATAATATGCTAGAAGAAACAAAGATAAATAAAATTAATTTAAATGTAATATATCACACCAAACAATTTCTATTCTTAAAATTGTGACAAAATTGCATTATAAAAACTATTCTACAGCATCAGTCAAATAATTCTGTTCAATAAGTTATATACATATTAAGGATAGGGTTTTGTTCATTTGTGGTAAGTTCCAGAAAATAATTGAAAAAATTATGACGAAAATGTGTAGAAATAAATTTTAAAACATAATTTCTGCAATCCATTTTTCTTGAATTCTTTTATGAATAGTATTTTGACGAATAATAACAGAATCGGTGTATTTGTGTAGCATTATTAGAAAGTAATTATCTCTTTCATATAACTATAGTCTCAAAAAATTTATAAAATATACACATGAGCAACTGGAAAGGTACGAAAAATATTCATCAAAATTATTGTCTAAAAAAAACTTCAAGTACCCCAAAATGCTTTCAAACTCATCACTAACACATATTCAAAAGAAAAATTCATATTTCTGTGCTTTTACATATAATGCTTAAAATATATAACCATTCTGCAAATGTTTTCTTTAAAGAATCAGAAATGAATTTATTTATAAATCTGAATTAATTATTCTCAAATTAAAACCTTTATTCCCACCAATGTAGCTCCTATTATTTTGGTATTATCACTTCTTAATTAAACATCTATACTTCATGAATATACTATTATCTAAAACAAAACAAAGTTAGTACAAAATATCAAATAAAGCCTTCAAAAATTGCTGTTAGATAATGAGAGACATTTATTTTTGGTTTATATATCATATTATCATGTTCTTAAGAGAGGTGACTTACAAAATTAAAATCAAACTCGCTTATTATCTCTGATGACACCAAAATTTTAAAGATAAATAGATACTTTATATCGTGAAAAGTTATAAATTAACATCGTATAAATGCAAGTCCTTTGAACTCAATATTTCTTTATGAAAACTATCATGTAATTTTAGCAAAAATTGCAAAATTATCAAGCGTAAAATACTAATGTGAATGAATACCAAACATTTGCCTCTCAAGCTCAATAACTTTTAAATTAAATGCTCCTTGCTTACCTTTTAACAAGTAACAATTAATAAGTCACTACGCGTTTTAAAAATTAATTAAGTGCAATGATTAATCGTTAGTTCAATAGAGAGATGTATACAATGAATAGTCAAAAAACAGGATTTTTTTTCTGAAATCTAGGGTCAGAATTCATTTCTTGTTTCAGAAGTAACATTTGAAAATTTAATTATTTTCCAAGTATATATTTAATTCATTTTAATATTATATATATATTTGTTTAAAATTGGATTTATTTATAAAAGGAATATCCTTTAAATACAATAAGCAATCTCTTATTGAATTTTTACGAGCCTTTTTGATATTTTAATTGTATTTCGAAAATCTTATTTGTCTGAGTACTGTTAAAAATTTCAGACATTCAAAAAAACCATTAGAATTTTAAAGTATCCTGTTTATCTTTTAGTAATTTTAGTGCTAAAAAATCAGTCTAGTCTGGTAATTAAACTAATTGAAAATTTACCTCGCGAAAAAAAATTAAATGTTAAAGTCTTCTGTGATTACAAAGAAGACGATAAGAATATGAAAACAATAAAGTATATAAAATATACTTAATTGCGTAGCAGTATATTACGTACTAAACTATATTCACAGAAATCATATATTTTCCTTGTTTCATATTACTTTTCATGCCATGAGTAAATATTTATATCATAATAAGACATTCATTCATAAAGAATGATAAAAGTAATAATAGATTTTTTAAAAATCCAGATAAGAATTCATAACTAAAGTTTATAATCTGACGTAAGATGATTACGATAGAACAATACGAAAATAGAATTAGAAAAATTCCACATCTCACTATAGTTGAGCATCTAAAATAATTTAAATTATTTCTAAATACATTATTAGGCAATATTACTGTTTATACAAAATTGGCATTATAGGATATATTAACTTTGATTAATTTCATACTGAAATCTTAAAAAACTTATAATTGTTTGTTTTTTTACGATTGTTTGCTAGGTTTAAAAATTATTAAATATTATAAAGGAAATAATCCAATTCTTATTTGACAAAGAATTAAAAATATTTTCACCTATTTTCACAGTCTTCTTATTTTATCAATAAAATAATTGGAATATAATACTTAAAACATCTTCAATGGTTAATTATAAAGCAGATATTTATAAAAGGGGAATTTATTTATGCCAAGAACAAAAGGTGATAAGAATAGAAACACGTTCATCTGACAGAATTCGGACAATGTTTTTTTCATTAGAAGTAAAAACAATAATATATGGGAAAACATGTCTTCCTTTACATACAGGTATGTTATATTATGTTTAAGGGTTGTAAACGAAAAGTTCTGAGATAAATGAAACATAGGCATAACAAATTTTGAAACATATGTTTGTCATTGCACACGGTAATTCTCGCAACATCATATTTTTGTCAACTTATCTAGTTAAAAATATTTCAGTTTTATTACTGAACTAATAAAAAATGAAATCAGGAAATGCGTAGTTTATAATGATCTGTAAAGAACTCTTTGAAAAAACGTCTGCTGTAACTCCGTAATTTAACACTACCTTTCCTGTATTATAAAACGGTAGCCAGATGGCGTCACTTGTTCTTTTAGGTTAGAAAGGAAAATCGCGCAACTATGAAGGAGATAAGACTTCTTTGTAGGTTGATGTAATATGTTCTTGAATCTGTGTTTTATATATGTTGTTGTATCCTGCCTTGATTTGTGGAACGTGACGAGTATTAAATATTTGTTCCTGTAACCATCCCGGTTCTTAATTATTTTGTCCTGAAATAGTAACAACATTAGAGGGATACACTGCAAAGTTCCTTTCAAGGTTAAAAAGTTTTTAATTTGCGAATGTATATAGAATATGCATTCATATTATTCTTACATTTAATGGGTGTGTGTGGTGTGTGTGAAGGTTTCTATTATTACTCTAACATGAATTTTTAATTCATTTTCAGATCTATATTATGTTAATTTATTCATTTATTAGAATAGCAGAAAATGTCACTAAAATACACTCTAACTTAAACAAATTTCTATATCTAGCTTATTTTATTGAAAAAAAAAATTAAAAATAACCTCTGTAAAATTTGAAGAACTGGTATCATAATTTTGTTAAATTGTTTTTCCAAGTGAAATATAAATTAAAATTAATTCAACTGGTTTTATCTTTGATGCATTATATTAATTTCTTAATAATGACTTAATCGTTATTAGGCATTACTGAAATGAAAAAGAAATTATAAAAATGTCATTTTCGTACAGAATTAGCTTTCATAAATATAGTTAACCATTTTATTATTTTATTTAAACTATTTTTATTACTTATAATAATAAAATAATGTCTTGTACATTAAATTTTCAACATTTTTAATGTTTTTTATTATAAATATATTTGAAAACTAACCAAATATATCAGTTGAAATTTATGGTTATGGATATTAAATTCTTTCCACAACCCTTACCTTTTCATCATAAAAATTTAAAAATATATATAATCATGCTAATTTTAATAAGATTTGCAAATTCCAAGCAATAAAAAAAGTAACTTATTGAAGCATTTAAGATGGGCAATTTTAAAAGTAGTTTTTTTTAAAAAAAATCAAGCATCTTTATTATTACCAGAATAAGTATTAACAGCAAAATTTCTTATCCAAAATTAATTCTTAAATTTACAAAAAAAAAAGACAGAAAATTGCCCATTTATGTATACAAAAATATTAAAATTTAACATATATTTTTTTTTCAAAATCTGGCAAATTCATTGAATTAAATGTTTTTAAATACGTTTCCTGTAAAATTACTTAATTTGTTTTTTTAAATTCATGTTAAACGTCGACAATAATACACTAACATTTTTTAACAAAGTATCAAGTGAAGTGACTTAAGATGCTAAGGGAACAACATTTGAATTGAATCTAGTATTATATCATTAATTCTGATTAGATATTTCATTATTATTATTATTTCTACCATATTTATTTTGCTTTTCCCATTGTATCATTTATGGAAATTCTATACATGTTATTAATATATTTAGTATGTGATTCATTGAATAAATAAAGTCAAGGTTTGGCAAAACGGCATGCTCGAATGTTTATTAGTCCTGACCAAAATGTTAATCTTTATTCTACACTTCACTTCTCCTCACTTTCCAAATAATTCAATTATTACTGATATTTTATTTTGATCGATAAGTTTTATAGACTCCTAATTACCGTTTTTCTAAGAAGAATACTTTTATCATTTCTTTTTATGTCATAAATTATTTCCATTGATAGATAAAATTTGAATTAAATATGTTTGTTAGATAATGGTCCTATTTTGAAAGATTGTTATAATAATAATGAGTATATATTGTTATGTTCTAGCTATTTAAAATATAAGAAAAGACATTCTACTGTAGAAATTGGGCTTTAAAATCACATTCAGCAATTTTGAGCTATTTACGAGAATTATAGAGAAATTTCCTTCTGAAATGTGATAGTAAGAAAAGTTGTGAATGAAACTACAGATTTGAAAAGCTATTAGAAAGTGAAATTATCATTTAGTAGTCTCAAGAATTTTATTGCTCCATAAAAGTTATCATTATTCTGCAGTCTGTGTTAAACAAAAAAAATTCCGATCTATAAAATAATGAATTCCAGCGATATACAATAATCTGACATTCTTCGTCTTTTTAATGTACTATAAGCTTATTTTCATCATATTTGAAAATTTTAATTTTGATTGCTCAGTTAATGTGTACATATTCCAATCTTCAAACTAATCTTCAAATCAAGTTCAAACTAAATATTCGACATTAAATTAAGAATTGATATATTTTAAAAGAAGCAATTTTTGAACTATTGTTAAAAACACGTCGAAAATGAAGCATCTATAATTAAGAATGATTACCAAACAAAAGTTCGAATTAATTATAAGCAATAAAATTTAAAAAAAATATTATGGGATTAAATAAAACTATGCATTTTATTAAGGTAGTATACATAAGATTAAGATTAGGTTAAGTTATTAAAATAGAATAACTTAAATTTAAAATTTTAATTGCTGAATTTAAAAATAATTTGAAAAAAATATTTATGTAGATATTTTTATCATTAAAATTATTACAAAATGTTTTATATTTCAAAGTTCAATTTATAAATATACATATTTTAATGATAGGGATTTTGTAAAATTTATGTATTTTATGTTAAATTATTAATTACTTCTTTACATGTGCTTTATGAAACACTGTAATTTAACCACGCTTCATCATTTGTTGCATTGAAATTACTCGTATATTCAATACATCGAATTGTTGAAGTAACCATTAACATTGCTCCTAAATTTGAAATTTACAGCAATTCTGAAACAAAAATTTAAAAAAATGCAAGATTCTTTTATTTTTCCATTATTTTGTTAAATTTCCATAAAAATATTTAATTGAAAAAATGCATGAAAATGTTTTAATTGTGCTTTGAAATAAAGATATTCTTTGTTTCGTTTTTTTTTTCTTGCACAATTTATATTTTTTAATAATCAGTAGACTCTTCTAAATACAGTAGAATATTAAATGCACGTTAGGAGAAATATGAAAGTAATCATTAATGTTAATATTTAACATTATCATTTTTAAACTCTTTAAAGTTCAGACGTATTTAAATGTCGATATTATTATGTGTAATTCTATATACAAAATATATTAATGATTGTCATACATTTCTTTAAAACATAAATAGTAAATATATTTTCTCATTTTATATGTGTTTTTAATATAACACATAAATGTTTCGCTGTATAGTTACAATATTTTTCTGAAAATATGGATAATACCTAAGATCAATTTTTTTTATTTGTATTTCACTATTATTTATATTTGTTACTTCTAAAGCGTTGTCAGAAAAAAATTTTACAAAATATCAAAATAAGTAACACTTAATATATTATACCTTGGTAACTCAACAATTTAAATTTGAATATGATAAATATCAAATATGTATTCATCCTTATAGATGAGATATATAACTCTATACATTAGTTGTAAAATATATTGTTAAATGTTTATGTGCTGGAGTAATATAAATTATCGAAAAACTACTCCAACACTTTTATCCAAGTGTAAAATACTTCACTGATACGCTGATGTACAAAAAGAAAGGACAAGATGGGTTTTTCAATATAACGGTGTGCAAAAGTTTTCCAAATCAACACAAATAATTAAATGAAATTCCTACAAGTAAGAACTTGTGCAATAAAAGCAACACTTACCAAAAATTAAATCAAAAGGATAAAAAGGAACTTCATTTAAAAAAAAAAAAAAGGATATTGCACAATGCTAATGAAGACCGAAACATCTTTATGACAATTGTCCAGCCAGAAATATCCAGCCTTCAGTAGAGGATCTGATATCTCTTGACTTATATAAGGATTTCACATCGTCTGGTCATGCTGAGTATGAGATTGTCAACGAGTTGTTGAGGCGTAGCTACTCATCCGTCTTCCATGGCCAATTAGAGACTCGGAATTGTTAATGGCGGTACGTTACGTGCCGCTGAGTGTCTCAGAACGTCACATGCATGCTCGATGAAATTTATGTCCAGAGACAATGCCGGTCAATCCAGATACAATGCGATGAGCTGGTGCATTACGGGCAGTACAGGAGGAGAATTCAGTTACGATAATAAGCCCTGGTGATTGAACCGCCTTTGACGATGTAACGGTAAGTATTGTACCTCCCCAAACGAGAACACCCCGACTAACAAACTGGTCTCTTTAGGTGAACTTGGAGGGATTATTTCGAGTTCCTCACTCTCTCCAGATTTGTATGCATCCAAATTCGCTAATCAGGCTAAACCTGGTCTCATTTGTAAAGAGTACTCGACCTCATTTATTATCTGTCCAATTCCGTTGCCCCCGGCAAAACAGAAAACGCCTTCTCCAATCAGCATGCGTTAAAGGTACACACTATACTGGTCATCAAGCAAATAGACCACCACTGTGATATCAGTCCTCCTGGCCATGGAAAAACGTGATATTGTCGTCCAATAGTTGTGCCGTTCGTCTAGTGGTTTTTCCCACTGTCTACCGCCTGTACCTCCTTGCCTGTAGGGCAATATACCAGTAGCCCGCTGGCGTGGTTGCTCGTGGATAACCACAGCTGAGATATTGGAAAGATATATCTGTAGTTTGAAATTCTCTCCAAAGTGGTGAAACATTACTATGAGCAATCTCAAAATCATCAGCCACTTCTTTAAACTTACTATATCTTTCCAATGACTTGATCTCATGACAAATCATCCAGATGCTGTCTAACAGAATGATTGTTCAACGTTTTACTCTAAGACAACAACTAGAGATAGTTTAAACTCATGTACGCCATGCTATCCCTTTCCCAGAAATGCTGACCTAACTTCGCCAGCGTGCTTTATCCAACTCCGACACTCTCGCATTACATCTACTTGCATATCTGCACATATGCTACCTAACTCACGCTAGTTAATCTCCTGACTGGTCTTTCAGTCAGCTCTGTCTCTTCGCTCCAATGATATGCTAATTTTTCGACTCCGTCCTAAATTTTTGCACTCCAGTGTATTTTAGAGGTTTAATATATATCTAATATATGTATTAATTTCTTTGGAAAATAGATGAAATGTTGCTTTCGAAGCTAACATATTGGATTTAAAATTTCTTTACCTTTGTAACGAACATTTCTTAGCAAAACACTAATGCAACATTCATAAGATATAAACGTAAAAAACAATTTGGAATTTTGAAATATGGCGAGCCATAATAATAACATTCAGCTTTTATAAGTCTATGCAATTTATATTGGGTAGAGTTTTAAAATACGAGGGGGAAAAATTCAGCCAATTGCTTTAGAATTTTTGCAAATGGAAAATTTGAGTGTTAAAAAGAATTAAGAAAAATTTTATTTTCTTATTATTGTACCCAGAAGAGAGGTACCAATTTGTTACATTTCTGTTATGGTTACAATGTATTAGTTACAATCTGGTGAAATAGATTCCAATATCATATTAGTATCAGATCCTACTCTTAACAAAAAGATTAGCTCTAAGCTCTTTCGGTGTGTCGAAAGGGCAAATTATATTGAATTTTATGTGTGGTTATCGTACAAAACATTTAGTTATGTTTCAGTTTTGTAATTGCATTTTTTCTTCCAATTCAATTAGTATCTTTATCTTCTATAATTTATCCTAGTATTACTACTCTATATCATTTTTTTCAAGCCACCCACACAACTCATTACCATAGTCATAGGTTTTAGAAATCGTGATGATATTGTTTTATATTTAGACTTTAAATCATTAATCATTATTTCAAATCAATCAAGTAGGAAAAATATTTTTTCTATGATTTTTTCGATTCTATTTAATCTTATGAAATTCTTAAAGATTCTTACATCTGGCAATAATAACATTAACGAAGTTTAAAAGAATTTTAACATTCCCAAGGACATAAGAATCCTTGTAATCTTTGCTTTTGTTTGGGAGCTTACTTGAATTTTCGAAAGGAAAAGACTGATTTCTTGACTAAGAATAAATCTAAATAAAATATTGATAATTCAGGGAATGTACTCAAATCCACTAATAATATGAAATACTGAAGAAAATGTTGTATGTCTCTAGAAATATTTGTGCTTAATCTTTACAAAAAAATTATTTTTTCTGACCATTCCACAAAGATCAAAATGATACAGCTTTGATCAAAATGATCAAAGCTCTATCATTTTGATCCGAATCGTAAAATCAATAGATTTCTTTCTGGTCATGGTTATTTTGTGGTATCCGCCTAACTTCGAAGAGGATTTTCTAAAATATTTTAAAAATTACATTTTTATACGCATTATACTAAAAGATATGGCCAAAAACTTAAAATACAATGTAAAATTTGCATAAATTAATAATTGTTTTAATATTTCAGCTCAAAAAATACATAAAAATAGCAGTAAAATGGCACTTATGCAAAACACCAAAATTGAAATTTAAATAGAGATATTTCAATTCTGTAAATTTTATTATGATGAATTGAATCTAATTTAGAATTTGTGCCTCTATGATAATTATAACCCTGAAAATTAAATGTTTATAGGAAGCAATACTTTAGCATACAGAAGAAACGCACAAATTTGTGACAAGTTATGATTTTATCATCAATAAAATGCAAAGTAATCGCATTATAACAATAGGAGAGGTTCAAGTCCTAAATTCACTTTCATAGAGTATTCCATGAAGGTTTCATAACATTATATACATAATTTTTTTTTCAATACGATGCTTTGCGCTGAAGAAATATATGAAAATCTTGATTTTGAGAAAAAGCTGAAAATACATTTCAACCTAGAAACTTACCTAATTAAATAAACAGTTAACTTTAAAAGTCCCCTGATTTGTAAAATTCACTATCTGTATTACTTAAATAAGTTATTTTTTTCTTCCTGGTGGTCTTTAAAACTTTCCTACGCTTATATTTAACAGGTGCAATATAACGCTTCAATTCCCTTCGATTGTAAACCAACTTTTTGTATCCCTTTGCAGTGAAGTAGCCGGATTTTCAATGTACAGCTTATTTAAGACTTTTAAGAAGTCTTGATGTCCTTCGTGAAATTGTATAATTGCATCATATGCACCCAATTTCACAGTTTTCAAACAAACAAAAACTTTATCATATTACACCATTAAAATATTCATTTGCATTTTGGGTCTTAAGAAATTCATCTTGCATTTTGGAAGGTAATTTGATGGCGATATTACGTAAAATATCAATGAAAAACAAACATTAAAGTTCCATTTCCGGTAGCAGAATGCTACTTCCAGTTCTAAAATTTGACACAGACTATTATTAAAATGCTGATAACTCAAGTTCTATGTAAGATAGAAAAAAAAATTGAAACTGTTCTAGAACTCTAAGCAATTCGGCTTTAATAATAGACCATAAATAAAAAAAAATCAACTTTTTGACCAAAAATCGCGTTTTAAAGGTAGGCGGATACCTTAAGATGTATATTAGTAGAACTCAACATATGTCCTACAAAATATTTGTAAGTATAATGCTACGGATATACATACTGTTGAGCATCTCATTCTTTTTTTACAAAGTATAAAAGAAGAAAGAAAACGATTGAAATACAGACTGCATACTCTAAAAATCAAATATCCTCTTCACTATTCTCAACATTTTTTCAAAAAAGATGCATTACTATTATTTTGAAACTTTATCGATTTGATTTTCTATCTTTTAAATTTTTTTCTTATTTCATTTATGTTTTAGTAACTTCATAAGTTATTTTAGTAACTTCATAAGTTATTTTTGTAACTTCTTGTGTTTTATTTTACAACTTATGCTTATGAATTCGTATTTTACTTCACTTTGTATATTTTATTTGTTTTACTTATTTTAAAAGCCAGGTGTGATATTTGAGATGCACATGAATTATTTTATTTGTTTTCAATATATATTATTTTGAGAAACTTATTACTTTTTAATATTAATTTTCAAAGATATTCTACTGCTATATTAATTTTATTTTGGATTAAAATGTTTTATTAACTTTCGAATACACATATATTATAACATTTTATCACTAATGGACAAAAAAGAGACGATCATATTACTTTTGTATTGTATTCCCAGAACCTATTATAAGTTCTATCTGGAGGCATATTTTTCAAATTTATATCATTTTTGAATTAATAATGCAGGAACCTTTAAATTATTATAATCTTTTACCAATATTCCAGATATTTTTAGAATATATAACACGCCCCCATTTTTTGTGTTTCTTGATATTGTTGTTCCCACAATAAACTCTTATTGTACCTTGATATTACTCAATGAAATCGTTTTAACCCAAAAAAAATTAAACATATTTCAAATACATGTTTTTCTACATTTATTATAATCCTGTAAGAAAATAGTGAAGTTATTTTTGTGCAATTATGAATAAAGTTCATTACATAATTTTGAAATTTGTATTTATACTATTTGTAAATTTAAAAAATATATTTCATATTCGATCCTCTTTTTTATTACATTTAACTTCCGTAAAAATCAATGTTTTACGTGAAATAACAAAGATCCATTACATTGTTTTTAAGAAATACCTTTTGCAAGCGAAGACAAACAAAACACTTGGTTTAGTTAGCATAACTTATTTTTATATTGAGAAGTAATTTCGAAAAAATTATTTTCTCAATTTACAAGTCATATTGAAAATTATAAGAATTTTGAATATCATTCATATATTTATTTATTGGTTCTTATTACATTATCAAATAAAAGTCTTAAGTAATACTCTAGGTTCGATATATTCAATGTGGGTCTCATTTATAAGGTCGTAAATTTATTTTGAAAACCTTTTCTGAGTTATAGAGATTCAAATTTGTGAAATATTTTGCTATGTTAGGGTTAATAATCCTTCATTATTATGTCATGAATTTGCGTGTTAAAATAATCCTTACGTACATATTTGTCATCCTTTAGAATTCTCATTGGTATGGAGAAAACTTCAATATATTAGATAGAAAAGTTTAAGAAAAATTTAAAATTTCTTATTTTCTGAATTAAAATACTTTTTTTTTTGTCTTTTTTGCGTATTTACATTTGATACAGCAAAAAAGCCAAAACTAATAAAATGCAATGCAATATATAACCATCGTTTAGTTAAACAACTTAGAGATTAACATTTTAAGCAACTTCTTCAAATATTTACTGTTGCAATTAAGTTCAGATTATAAGTTTAACAGTTTGCTTTATTCTGAAGAATTTCATATTAATCAACATAATGTCATAATATATTCGAAACTTGTACTTTTCTTAAGGTTTTATCATACACAATAAGTGATTAAATTTCATCAAATATTTATTAAGCTGGTAAGTGTGAAACATCTCATTTAAGGAAGCATTGCGTAAATATTATATGAATTGTGCAGTGAATCAAAACATTAATTAACAGAAAAAGCATGAAATATTATGTTTGGGGAAGTTTATTCAATATTAGTGTTCCCTAATAAATGGACCTACGCAAATGTTACAACTACTGTCTAGCAAATGTCTTAAAAATTGTGTGTTTCATTAAGATGGAAATAATTTATAAGCGAAATATTTATTTTAATTATTAAAGTTAAGAAAAAATCCTTAAACCTAAGCCGTAGTCACGATTTTCTTATAAATATTTTGTATTGCGTTGAAAAAGGCAATACAAAATTTAATTTGTATATTTCACATACAACTTTATTAGTATTGTATACAATTTTAATTTCGAAATCATAAGCAGTCCCTATCACAATATGTTCAATATCTGTATCATTTTTGCACTATAATTTTAAAATTTGTTTGAATAATTCAGAATATCCCACTCATTAGCTGTGCATTTGTGCTCAGATTGGTTTTTCTAATTATTCACTTATTGAATTTTAAAAATTCATAAGAGCCAAATTTACCAATTTTCATTTTCTGCAAGAGGAAGAATAATATTCTCAATATATGGAGCAAAAGTGTATTATTATTTGAATTTTTCCAAGAACTATGACGACGTAATTATACATGAGCAACAATTCAATAACAGTTATTTCGAACATATTAATAATTGTAACACAGTAAATTTGTTAGCACAAATAGAAATCTTTCGTACTTTGTTTGATTTGTAAACCATTTTACAGTTTTGCTTTGGAGTATTTGGTTGCGTTTTTGCAAGATTTTCTTACTTTGAGAGATATTATTAAGTGAAAAACGTTTATTACGACTTTGGCAACGACTTTTTATTTTTGAAATTGTCTTACACTTTCTACTGTGAACTTAAACCTATTTTTCCATATTGATTTAAAGTTTTTCCTCGAGATATTTGTTTTTGAATAGGTAATGGAAATTCTCCAATATCTCACTTTGAAGCATCAACTATCCTCTTCATTGGAAACTGAGTCTTTAGTTTCTTTTGAGCAAAATGGCACAAGCAATGGAAACAATATGACTCCTGTTGCATGCTCTATTATGATTTAAAAAAATCTATCAAGCTTTGGAATTCAGTGTTGAAATTGTTTCCCTTGAAGACTCAAATTCTCAAATCCAAGATAAGATAAGTGGAGAAGATAACACATCTTCCTACCATTTATTCATTCACTGTGTTTAAATTCTGCTAAGCACTCGACTTAAAAATTAACTTTACCCTGAAACTAAGAGGCCAACCTTCGGTAATAGAAAAAAATGAACCAGTTCCAGTGGTATACTCTCATACAGCTTTTTACATCTGTCAGGCTTTGGAACTGGATGCACAGCAGGCTGAATTCATAAATCATCACAAATATGTGGACTAAAAATACTTCAAGTACAAGAAGATAAAGAAAAAAATTAATAACATTCAAATTCAGCAAAGTTAAATAGAAAATATTGCTTTTATTATTTGAAATTTCCTTTTGTTACTGAAGAAAGCAAAGATTGTATCAACGTGGCCTTTAACAACAACCAAAAGATATCCCATTTAAAATTTAGTTCTCCATCTGCTTGAGGTAAAATGATTCCATTAATATTATCTCTTCAAGTACGACTATAGACTATTGCATTACTGCTTATTTCCTATATTTTTGTGGATACAAAGACGATAATTTGATTGTCGCCTTCATCAAGTGCAAGAATGAATTCAATTTATAAAATAACACTTCTTGTGTTCATGAAAAGGACGATCCAATATTTTCGCCTCTTCTACAAGAGAACGGAAAGCTGCCGAATTTTTAACTCGTGCCTCTTTTCATATATTATGTATATAAGTACTATCATACTAATTTCACCTTTACTAAGTTCAAGAATGAATTCTATCTATACAGAAACAGTTCTTGTGTTTATGAAAAGGACGATCCTCATAATATTGCCTCTTAAACAAGCGCACGAAACGCTGTTGATTATAGTAATTGAGTACCATTATCTTTTTATGGATACAAGGACAATCCTATTATTATCATTTTCTTCAATTACAAGAATGATTTTCGTCTGTAAAATAAAACTTCATGTGTTGATGACAATCCACATATTATGATAGAGAATAAAGTCTCTTGTTCCTGACGATCCACATAATATAGCTTCTTTAAAAAATTTAGGAAATCTATGGTCTTTGAGATAGGTGCTGCTTTCACATATTATGGACATAAGGACAATATTTTTATTATCACTTTCTCTAGAGACAAGAATGAATTCCATCTATAAAGTAACACTTCTTATGCATAAGAAAAGGACGATCTTTATAACATCGCCTCTTCAAAATCAAAATCTGCTGACTATTGTATCCATGCATCAATATCACTCTATGGATACAAGGGCGATAATGTTATTATCGCCTTCTCCAGAGACAAGAATGATTTCCACCTATAAATTAACACGCCTTGTGTTTCTGAATAGGACGATCCTTATATCTCTTCTTCAACAAAAGAGAGAAAAGTTGTTGATTGTTGCTCTGGTGCACCTATAATATCTTATGGACTGCAAGTATGATGGTAATATTAACAAGTAAATCTTTAGACTTAAATATTAGGTGCATTTTCAATGATATTTGTGACTTATTTTGAAATGTTTCTGTAAATTAAACTTAGTAATATTTCTGAATGTCATTTTTAATCAAATAAATCATATCTCAGATGAATGTAAATAAATTTCTTTTTTATGGTGTAAATGCTTTCTTATTATTTAGTTTCTTTTTGTTATTTAAATACAACAATTTTTTTAGAAAACCTTAACACAAAATACCATAGCGGTATTTAAAGCACAGAATTATATTCATAAGTAGAAAAATTAGCGACGATCATGAAGGAAATACAATATTAACTGTACTTATATTTATGTGCAGTTTTATAAGACAACCTTTAATGCCATTAAATGATTTGTTGTTTTCTTGTTTTTCAATGGCCTGTGCAGAGTTTTCCGATGAAAGTTAAAGAAGTTTTCTAAAAGTAAAAAAATCTGTACTTTTCCATTTTGCCGGCCCAAGTGTTAAAGTCGCCAAAAATTTACAATCGACACCAAATGGAATATGTAAATTCTGTGTGTTGTCGCTAATAACGTCTGCTATGAGAGATTTGCGCCAACGAAACAAAAAAATACCAAATAATCATTTTTAAATCATTTAAAACATGCAGCAATGGTAAACATATTATTTTAGGTGAATCAACATGTATTAATGGTAATAGAATAAACCACAATGAAAGTAAAGTTTAATGCCTTTTAATATACCACGTATTAACACTTCTGTATTGCTTTAATATTAAAATAATGTCATTGCGTATTATTTGTAGATAATCTAACAGACATAAAAGTGAAACAGGATGTTTACTAATATACTTTTGCTCATTTCTTTGAATTTACTTCTTTTTTAAAAATACATTATTTATTTTTACCTTCTTCTGTACTGATCAAAATATTTGTGTAATCTTTAATATGCAATTTTCTGTTAATTATAATGATTTTCTTTATACATTTTTAAAAATTTGTATAATCCTGCATGTCTTAGAACATATTTAATTTTACTTTTGATTTAAATTCTTATTCAAATACTTTATTATATTTTGTATTATATTCCACTCACTTATAACTTTTGGATTAAATTACGTTTGCTAAACGTGGCATTTCTATAATATTATTCTATCATATTTCACAATTCTGTTACATTTTAGAATCATATTTCAGGACAGAATTACTTTTTGGAACATATATCATGACCTTATTATTTTTAGAAACACTGACTTATGAGGTGTAGCTATTAAATAACGAGACTGACGTTATGATATATTTTATTTTGATTCCATACGTATTTACTAATTATCACTTTCGATATATATCTCGTCAAAAACGCTCCATGAGAATCTTTCCTTCCTCGAAGCAGTGCAGGAAGTCTTCTTTTATCATCTGGTGTAAAACGCGTCCCGCTTTCTTTTTCTCACCTTCAATGGACTCAAATCTTGTTCCAATTAATGCAGATATCTCTTTAGGAAACATGTGTCGAATGGTGCAAATTTCGGTGGATAAGGCAGATGGTCTAACATTGGGATGTAGTTCTTAATTGGAAATCTCAAGATATACAATGCGGCATGAATTGTACTTCCACTATTCAATTCATATTACCCTTATTTTTTCAGCAAGAACGTAAAGGTAGTAATATTGATTAATAGATTGACCTTCAGGGACAATAATCATTAATCATTGTAATAATTAATAATCATTGTTTGGGATTTTGATTTGCTCATTCGAATCTTTTTGGTTGACGGTAAAGGATGGTCTTTTTCAGTGCATGGACTGTCACTTCAATTAAGGATCATAAGTAAACAGCTAAGATTTCATACACGTTATTATCCTTTCCAATAAGTTTTTGTAATTTTCTATGCTTTCAAAATGTGAATACAAACCTTTTTATTAGCTTCTTGTAGTTCAAACATGAAAATTTTAAGCTCCATTTTGCACACATTTTTTGCATGTTAAAATTGTAATGAAAAATATGTCGTATTTACTTTGTCGATTCCTAGAGTCTCAGGAATCGCAAGATTACTTAAAAGACAGTCAATTTGAACCAGATTACCGATTTTTTGGATCTTGGCATCCATTTTTGAAGTGGAACGATGGCCAGGACGTGAATATCCTACAACGTTTTCTCTGCCATCTGACAAACACTTAAACCACATAAAAATGCTGGCACATAAAAAAACCTTCATTGTCATACACTTATTTTTAAAAAATTTAAGTTGTAGTAATGGTTTTCCAGGTTTCTTTCGAAAATACCCAACAATCGTTTCTCACTTCTTATTTTTCCAGTGAAATAAAAAATAACTCTAATGCTACGGGTGTACGGATTTGTTATGGAAGTTAAAGACACTGAATTCGAAAAAGAAGGTTTCACACTAAACAGTTGTTGGTCTCTAGCGTTCGGTGCATTCTTCTGTATAAGCGTCATTTTCGTTATTTAGTAGTTATACAAAGTATTTCTATCATACATTTTAAATTCGCATTGCTTAGAAGTTTATTTCTCTAACTTAGAAAGAACAAAAAAAAAATATTCATTATACAATTTTTTTCTTATTGCTTTGAATCTTTACCTGACAAAGAGGTGCTCGTATTGCTTCTATCCGAACCCAAAGTTCATCTGCATTCAAAAGCCCAAACATGTTCTATAGGTGGCATATCGTATGAAATAGCAAGTTAAGGAAGAATCTGTAGGTGTTGGGTTGAAAAAAGTCTTGATCATTCCAAGAAAAGTATAGACGGGCATTGTCCTGTTGAAATACAGCTCCAAGCAAGATTTGAAGTAAGAGTAAATCTTCTGGTTCCAGAACTTCTCTAATGTATCAGTGGCTGTTGCGATTGCTTATAATTCTTGACAACTGTGAAATTCCATGATACCATATGGGGACGCTAATAGACCGGTAGCAGTGACTCAACTTCCTGCCACCTGTTCAGGTGACGTTGCACACTCCGTCACTGTCTTGCAAAATGAGGTGGATGGCATCTTGTTATGACGCAACCTTTCCCCGTTCACTAATATATTTCCAATTCGTCTGCGTAACATCACTTCAATAAATCCACTGAATATTTTATATATAGTTAAAACTAAAATATTACAGAATTAGAAGACAAAATAAGAAAGTTACGCAGTTAACAAAAATTTATTAATAAAGTTTATTAATAAATATTATCCTAAGTTAATAAATTTCAAATTAAAATAAGCCATAAAATACTTAAATTTTTAACTTCCAATAGCAAACATTTCTAAATTAAGCATCTCTCGAAAACGGTAAACACGTTTTTCTAAATTCTTCTTGGCAAATATTTAAATAGTTTTTAACTATGTAGTAGCCCCCTCATAATTCACTTTTATTCAATAAATCTACTAAAAGACTGTCGTAATAATTTACATAAGTTTGCATAAAATCTAAAAGAGATATTTCATATTATAAATTGCTTTTCATGCACTTTTCCGGAAACAGAGATAAGAGTTCTTTATAGAAGTTTTGAATATAATATCATCAGCAAAGCTTATTCTTAGAAATCAGATAAGTGTATTAAAATCTAGATACCTTAAGGAAATGGTCTGAGAGTTTTAATGGTATTGTCCGACAGAAATGTTGGGATGCCGATTAATCTATAACATTTCGTTATAAAGAAATATTTTTAGAAAAAGCATTCAGAAGGTGTTTGACCCGATGTGTACAGCAAACTCTTTTACTTATTCGAAACATTATCTAACGGAAATTATAGAGGATGAAACCCGATTGGGATGGTGAGCCTTATATTGAGTTGCATAGATTATTTCGTTAATGGTAAGATCAAATTTACCCTCTGAATGATGTTCGAATTACTCAAAACATCAATGATACTAGCTCAATACATGCCTATATTGATTCACCTAAGACTACGAACAGATTTTGAATATTCTTCAGAACATAGGAAAATAATGAGGCACATTCAAGTATAATTTTAGCCATAACCGGAATTTGCATTTTTGCGAGGATTTTGAATGTGACATCTGCATCTGATGACCTTATTTCTTATTGTCAGACTGTACCAACTTAGTCTTAAATGTTTACCTAGATCTGATATAACTACTTATGTTTGGTTAGATCCATCAGTAGTTTTAGTTTTGGTTTCAAATAAATCCATTGTTCTGTATCGGTAGATAAGAAATCAGTGATTTTAGTGAATTTGGTAATTTGAAACCCGTACCAGATGCCCTTTAACCCTGATTGTTCATTCTTTATCAAGATGTTTAAGAACACAACTGTTAAAATCCCAAAGGAAGAAAGAACTTGAGTAACTATGTCATTCTTCTGAATTTTGATCTTCACGTAATCTCGTATCTAATATAGAAGATGTTAACCAAGAAAGAAAAGAAAATAGTTATATTAACAAAAACTTTGTAGTCGAAACATTACTACCGCAATTAAATTATAGAACCTAAAAATACACCATAACTGTAAGAACATTTGTTTCGATTTTATGAATTCCTCTCATGTATCGTTAAACTAAATTATTTCCTGATACTTAAAACGAAGAGATTGAGAGAGAGCTGTAAGAACTACTTTTTTTCTCAAATAATTAGGACACTTTATTGATAAAGAAGATCGGAGCTCTAGAACTTCCCTGTTTCTTTTTATGAATACAATATTTTATTTTTGATCGATTGATTGCTCATTAACATCGTACTTAAAAGCTATACGAGATCTATTAGATACAGTCCTCATAGATCTTTTCTCCAAATTTCCCTCTCATGCTGAAGAAAAGATTAGGATCCCCTATAGATGCAACATGCATCAACTCTTCTAAACAATGAATTTTTTACGGGCATCAGGAATCGATGGAAATGACTCCGTCCATGAAATCTTGAACACCATGGCGTGTTGCATATAAAATCTAGAATTATAGATACCGCTGATGTATAAGGGTATACATATAGAATAACTCTTTCTTCGAAAAATTTGATCATGGCAAGAATGATCAAACAACTTCATTACATATTGGTATTCAATCTATTCTTATGATTTTGAGAGAAAGGGACCGAATTTTAAAAAACCGTAAATAGTGGAAGCAATCACAAGATCTTGGAACTGCCGAAGAAATACAGCTAATTCCTTTTTTTGTTCCGTTCTTCCTTTACCTAAAGAAAAAACTAAAATTTCTAGCACATTTCACAACGTATAAGAGATAATTTGGCTAGATCAATTTTTCTAATGAGAGATAGGAAAAGAAGTGATTTTCACTGGTATGAGTTATTGAAAAATGAGCGTGAATCTTTTGTCAGTTCCGCAAGCATTGTAGTTTTTTTCAGAGTGTTATTACAAGAATAGGTTGAGTTTAAGTAATTCATTGCGAAAACTTTTCTCGATCTAAATTTAGATATAAATCATGGAGTGAAGTGAAAGCAGCCTGTTGAAAATCAAGTGATAATTTAAATTTCCTACTTCATCATTGTATGGATGATTAGGGATAATTAGACATTAAAATATTAATTTTTTTCTCTTTTGGAAGAACTGGATCATGCATGTGCGAATGATGAGGAACTATTGAATCTATGAATTATAGTGTCTCACGTATGATAGAATCTTTGACCATCATATTGGTAGGAAGAGAAGGATTTGAGACTTCTACAATCTTCTACGTTCATTCAGAGTTTGAATAACAGTACGTTTTCACATCTTGGATAAAAGAAAATTTATAGCTCAATAGAAAATAAGAGATATCTACAAAAAAGTAACAGAAGGATTGAAACACATCTTCAATCATGAACATCTAAAATCCCTGCAGAGTAGTGTTAAAAATTTCATTCAAGAGGAGTCGAAGTAGAGACATTGCTTTAAAAAGAAGTAACTGAAAGAAATGCTAGAACTGAACATTGACCCGCATAGAGAATTTGCTTCCAAGGAAGGGCAATGTCACGAGACGAACAAGTTCGAATACTGCCTAAGGTGTTCAACTTAAACCTTTCCAGCTATATTTTTGTAAGGAACCAGACAAGATTTCATATATATTATAACACATCGATCAATAACTCCCGAGACTAACCCAGAGATGGCACTCGTAGTAAACCAGTAACCAGGTCTTTCTAGAGTACTAACCTTT
>BMAW01093516.1:136336-157982 GCA_019974015.1 Nephila pilipes
CTCTTTGCAAATAATTAAAGGGTCGGTAAGCAGAAAGATATCCATTTTAAGTAAAGGAAGGAAAATATTTTGTAAATAAATAAATTCATTATTAAACATAACTAATTTAATTTTTTATCTGGAGTGAAATGATTATATTAATTTAATCTATATAAACTGTATCGTAATAATAATTTTATTTGTTGATAATTATTTATATTTAATCTTTTAGGATTAATATTTGTAATTAATTATATTTTCATAAATAACTTAATTTTAACAGTTATATTATGCATATTTATATTAAATATTTTTAGGATATATAGATTGCACAACATCATTGTGAATATCATAATTAATAGCAGTATAAATAATTTTATAAAAATTATTTATAATAATATTACAATAAAAATCAAACTATTTTTATATATATAAAAGTTAAGTTTATATTTACATTATGTTTGGAAATTTGATTCGCAATAAAAGTATTCTCATTAAAGGGATTTTCATCAAATTTATTACTTATTCAGTTTTATTTTTTTCATAAGAAGGAGGAACTTCGAAATTCTTATTGATGAAACATCTAAAAATTTATCAGCACTCTTATACGATATCTATTTACATATAACTGGATGTTTTTCAAAAATAATTTGATAACATATTTTCAAAGGTTTTTTATTGATAAATTATAATGTTTTTTCTTCAAATGTTACAAAAATCACTTTTAAAAAACAAAGCTCTTTTACTTGAAACTATTATCCTGATGTAATGTAACGTAAACACTTTATTTAAATAGGAAAAAAAATTACAAAAGTTTAAAGACAAATCCCTTAACAGAAATATATATTAGTTTCAATGAAATTCTTATTTTTAAGAGTTTTTTTTGTTCGTGTCTTATTTCAATTAAGTTAATGCAATAATTAAATCGTATTAAATAGAATTCCTTTTCTAATGGAATTCTTGTTTTCATTAAGGGACAAAAATATTATTTTTCAAATTCATTAATAATATGAAACAATTATATTTTTTGAAGACAATTGACGCTAAGATTCAAAATGTTTTTAAATTAATCTCATCTAGTATTAAAAAGACTTTTTTTTTTTTTTTTTTTTTTTGTAGTTTCATGTGATACCTTATAACAGCTTTTATATTTAAAAATTTGCTTTAATGTTAGTCCTTTAGTCATAAAAAATAATATATGTTTCTGATCCTTTCATTATGTAAACTAGGACTTAAAAGTTTCATTTTGAGCATTTGGAACTATTTTATTCCTTCAAAACCAATATTGGATGTTTCAATAGCTGAAAACTTTGTATTTTCTTACTACATGTCATTTCTTGAAACCCAGAACAGTTGCCAGTACTTAGGGGAGTCATGCATATCTTTAAAAAAAACTCTAACCAAAGTATTTAAGCCTTTAGTTTCAATTTCAAAATCAGGACATGACAGAGCCAGTTTGATTACTGAAACTATTCAGTGAAATAAATAAATTTTAAGAAAATAGAGGAAAAAAAACTTTAGATTTAAGAAACACTTAGAGTGTATCGAAAAACTAATTTAATCTTACAATTAGTTTATGTGAAATAACTCAATATGTCTATATTTTAAATTAAAGATTTCGATGGTAATAGAACTGTTTTAATAGTTTACTGTAATTTCATCGCTCTTAAGAGAATCAAGTTTTATGTAAGATACATGCAATTTTAGGCAATCTAAAAAATAATTTACAGATATTTCAGAGATGTGTAAGATAACACTTTAAAAATGATATTCATTTTAAAAAATTTCTTCACTTTTATTTATTACTTCATATTTTAATAATATTATAATTAAATATACTGCTTGATTTTTTTTAATTCTGTGTGATATAATCTAATTTCTACAGACGATTTTCATAAATCCCTACAATGCAGTGATACGACAATGATACTTCCAAATTTTCCTTGTCAGTGTTCATTTTAGTTAAATATAATTGACTCTGAAGTATAATTATTACGTAGTATCAGATTTTTTGAAAACACTAATGAATTAGTCTTTTATTAAACAGGAAATAATGATTAGAAGCAAATATTTCAAGGCACCTTTTACCTATTTGTCAGTTAATGTCTTCTAGTATCCTTCTACAAAGATGACTAATTTCATATTATTGTCTCCAACTTATGTCAATTTTTTACAATGGCAAAGCTAGACTTGGTAAACGTAGTGCAAGTGGTAATCGGTAAAACAGAAATGAGGGTAGAGAGCGTTTTACTAGATAAGTACTAAATGAAAGAATGAGGGAGGAATTGAAAGGCGCAAAAGGCGCAGAAGTGGCTATGCTGCTCTAAACAAAGTTTAATGTAATCTAGATGTTTGAGAAAAATACAATAAAAAGAAGAAAAAAGCATTCATCAGGAGGGTCGAAAGTAGAGAAGGGTAGCTAGGTATCCCGGGAATGCGTCACCTGTGTTTACCAGTGATTAGTAAATCACACCGCAAAGTACTCTCTCATCTTTGTTCCCTACTCTTCCTTGACATAATGATTCCCGTATCTACTTTTAGAAATCAAGCCCCTCGGGGACAAAAAAGTACTAAAGTGTACTAATTTGTCAATTCCGAGAAATTGAAATTTAAAATTTCAAGCATAGTCTACATATTATATACTAATGATTTATAATTCCCTGCTACACATCTAAAGTATTAGCATACTAGCTGAATAACATTTGGATCAGACTTTCGATCTTGTCTTCGTGTAACTTTTTTTAATTACTCAAATACAATTAAAAATATCTTGA
The DNA here is from genome assembly GCA_019974015.1 of Nephila pilipes. Taxonomy (NCBI): domain Eukaryota; kingdom Metazoa; phylum Arthropoda; class Arachnida; order Araneae; family Nephilidae; genus Nephila; species Nephila pilipes. The sequence continues at coordinate 139,090 of BMAW01093516.1, forward strand.
ATTAAGTAATAAATAAATTTATTTTATATATAAAACCACTTTTAAAACTCGGAAAACTTCAGTAAGGCTCACTAGGCACACCGGAAGTAAATTGAAACCTTAATTACATTTGTAAAAGTTCTGTTTATACAAAAAATCTGTAGATTTCTTTTCTACTTATTACTTTTGAATTAAATATAAAAACCAGAATTATAATTATCATAAAATATCTAAAAATGCATTTATAATTTGCTCAATTACTGAAAGATGGCTGAATACGCTGACATTTCTCAATGGATTTGTAATAAAACATACTTCGACAAAAATCAAAACATTTATCTTTCAACAAAAAGCTTGGAGGCGCATTAGGCACACCGGAATATCTTATTAACATTTGTTGAAGTTGATGAAGAACTAATGTTTGTGCATTTACTTAGTCCTTAAAATTTGAAAGAGGGGTTTTTTGGGGGGAGGGGATGTCTAACTTGTGCGTTTTAGTACTCTTTTTCTCTCTCTCTCTCTCTCTCTTGTATGGTAAAATACTTCTTAAGTGTAATACTGTGGCATTTAACAACATTTCCACTATACAAACTAAACAGCAGTTAGAAATAGGTAGACCAACTGAGGGAAAGAACAATTGCAATCATTTCTAAATCAATTTTTTTATAAACTAAGTACTGAAAACGCGATACCTACCAAAATTTTGCAAAATGGCTACAGTCTTCCCCATTTTAAAATCAGGTAAAATTCATAAACTTACGGATAGCTACAGATCTATTTCTCTACTTTCCTTTATTGACAAACTCATCTAGTTTGTCTTACTTCAAATTTTCAAAACGATTCTATTGACCAAACTAACATTATAAACCCAAAAACATACGGTTTCACTAAGAAGCTTTCTACTATTCATCCTGTACTATAAATCCCTGAATTAGTCCCTTCAAGTCTCACAAAACAATAGTTACATTTCTCCAGACATACGGAAAAAAAACTTCGATAAGGTATAGCTAGTGAGACGTATTTATAAAATCAAACATTATTCCGGTCCAGACACACTTGTACACCTCATCTACTTCTATATCACTAGGAAATTATTTCAAGTCAAAGTACATAATACTTTCTCCACTCCTAGAAGTACATCTGCATGAGTGGTCCAAGGGTCTTCAACTGGAACTTATTTATTTCATTTTTACCTACAGGATATCCCCACATACATATTAAAAACAATAAATATGTGCGTAGATGACAATGTTTAGAAACTTTAAATCTGTGACCTGTGACCTATCTCTCAACAAAAACTTCAAAATACTCAAAAATACTTTGATAATTCCAAGATAAAAATTAATGTTGACAAATCAGCTGCAGTTATATTTTCCAAAAAAAAAAATTACTTACTCTACTACTTATACTTACTCAAAAAATTACTAGATAAAACTTTAACATAACAACAGCATATAACACAAATTTGAGAAAAGTTCCAGAAAAAGAAATATAAAATGTACCCTTAATTTACTGGGTTTCTAACATTCTATTGAGAATAAATTGCTTCTGTAACCATTATTTGCCCCCAATGTTATCTTACTTAAGTCTTGTATGAACGAGAACCCCAAAACCAACATCAACTATGAATAGACCTCTCAAAATTCTATTCTCAGAATGATAACAAAAAACAAGATGGCATGTTGGAAATGACGAAATCAGAAAAGTACTTAAAATTCCATTTTTCAAAGAACACATCAAAACACTTTCTATCAGCTTTTTTTTAAGTAGCTACCAATATGCCAAAAATGGAATTATACTTAACTTAGAAGATCCCATTTCTCCACAAAACACTGAAAGAACCAGAAAAATCATTTTAGACACCCATCAACAATTTTAAATTTTATTTTATTTTTTCTCTTAAAAACAGTTTAATTTCTCTTACTTTGTCTTGAAATGTAATTCAAAATCGCTTAAATTTCTGTTTAAAATGGCCGCTTACCACTCACAGAATTCATACATTTCACTCTCCAAAATAGAAACTTGGGGGGACAGCTGATAGGAAAACTCTTCTCCACTTCTCAACAGAAATGAAAAAGATGCCCCTCAGCACACTCTACTTCTGAAAACTATCTGAAAATATCTCTTCCAAGAACTGATTCCGGTAGCAGAAAAGCTCCTTAATCATCGACCAATAGCAACTTATTCATATCTCATCTTCTTTCTACAAAGCGAAGGATACGAAAAAGTTTATGCTACCACATGAAGCAGATCAGCTTAGCACTGAATATTATTATTCCAGAGCAGCTTGGGCTTCTTACAAAGTGCTTAACAGTAACTAAATTACTCGTACTTAGAGTCAATAAACTAGTTCAACATGGCTCCCAGAAAAACAAGCTATGGATATACATCTATAGATTTTTCTAAGGCGTTTGAAACATTATGGCATGAAGGCCTAATATCAAGTTAAAGTGACTAGGAATTTTGGACCAATTAGTCAAAATTATTCACTCCTTCCTTACCTCTTGCAATTTTTGAGTTCAAAATCAAAGCGTTTTCTTTTCCATTAAGTCAATCCTCAGAGGTGCACCTCAGGGAGTATTTTGTCTCCCCAATTATTCTCTTTCTTTTTAAACGACATCCGGAAGGCTACAAACATTCATTTGGCCATTCACGCCGACAACGCAATCATTACTTTCCAAAACATCAGCAATTGTAAATTTATAAATATATTACAAAACTATGAATCTTGTTTACAGCTCTGGCTCATTGAATAGAAAAGAAAAGTCAATGCAACTAAAAGCGCTTGTGTCCTGATAAGGAAATCACGGAGCATTGTAAATTTGCCAACTATCACCATTTTCAGTCAACCTGTCCCTTGGATCACAGAATACAAGAAAACGTAGGGTTATATTTATACGCCAAATTAACCTTTGACCACCCTATCCGAGAAGTTCATCGAAAGGTTACTGGAATGAATAGATTACTCACTCACTTAATTTTTCGAAAGAATAAGCTGGTAATCAGGCACAAAATTCTTCTCTACAAATCAATTCTGAGACTAATTATGTTATATGTTATGAACAATTATGTTTGCTTATCTAGGCGGCTGCCGAACTTTGCATCTGAAGCGACTGCCCATACAAATTAGGAAGAAGTAGCCAATGCTCCTTTGTTTATACGTAACGAAGTCCTATATAAAAATCGAACCAATTTATAGTTCATTAAAAACAATCTCTAAATTTCTTCAACAGGACTCCTCAAATTTCTAACGAATTATTTAAAAACCTTTCAACCCCAAATCCAGTAGTACCATCGACTAAAAAAAGGCCTACACCTACTCTAGGCCAAGCTATCAACACTTCCCAACCTTATAAAGACTGAGGATACTCTGAAGCAACTTGTTAGATTGAGTCCTGTACGTTTTAAAATTTTTGCATTAACCGTAGAACTTGAAACTATCTAAATTTTGTGAAACAAGGCTACGATATATTTTGCTTTAGCTTTCAGCAACTTTCTAAATTTGTTAAAACCTTTTTAATAATAATTTTTTTTAATAAAATGAGTAAAATATATAATTTTTAAAGTTATAAATTCTACTCATTTTAGACCATTTTTTTGTGACATTTTCATGAATATTTCTCTCACTAGGGGACGCCACGATTGACAGCGTTCTAAACACTTCTTTATTTTTACATCTCTCACTCTGGACCTAAATTGTCTCATGATATCAAAATATGGCATCGAGCATGGAACTAATTTTTTTTTTCATTAAAATAACTTCATTTTAGTATTTTAAACCTCTCTGAAACTCAAGAACGACAGATACAAGCTTCGGAACATAGTGTTGTTAACTCTATGTTCTAAAATCCCAACACTTTCATAGCTCTAGTTAACGGGGTGTCACTTCGTTAGCTTTTTTCTAGAGTAACCAAATGCAATTCGTCCTCTCATCTATCTTGTAAAAATTCTTTTCTGCACTAAAGCGGTCCTCGCCTGTTAAATTCAAAAGCGTTTTATATTTTGATCCTTAATTTTGATTGCAATTTATCAGATTGTGGAAAAATCTTTAATTATTGAAACTTTAAGTTAAATTTACAATGGGAGGATAAATTTAAAATTTTTTAAGTTGAAACTTCTTAAATTAGTGCCATTGGCATTGTCCTAAGTTCTCAACAACGAACTCAGCTTCGACCTTAAAGTCTGCTATCGAGGATGTTTGAAGACAGCGCAATTTGAGTCCATCGACATCCACCCACTGAAACTTATTCCCAATTCATTTATTTAGCTGTCAGACTGTCAACTGATTCAGTTGTTGATCTTAATTTATTTTAAGTATCTTGTTAATAAATTGTTGAGTTTCCCGATAAATATATTTAAATCATTTTAAGTGTCATGTTAATAAATTATTGAGTGATAGTTAAAATGTTAATTCTTTTTCCATTTTTTTAGTATCTTTTTAGTTTCTTATAAACATTAAGCTATTGCATCCCTTTAGTCATATACCTTCAAATTAGTATTAAATGAGTATGTTCAAAATTGTCTTAAAGATATTCAAAAAGGGTGTCAGAAGATTGCTATTTTAAACTGTTTATTTTTTCTTAAAGAATTTGATCTGAAAAGTATTTTGATTATTATAAGAATAGAATAAAAATTGCGCAGTTGTTTCGTCAAAATGAAATGGAACATAGAAAATGATATTTATAAGAATCAATTATATAAACATATATGATGTACTTAAATTAGGACACTAATTATTGAAAGCTAAGAAAATTTAATAAAAATTAAAACGATTAGTAAAAATTAATTTCAGAGGATAATATATGTCAATAAAAATTATGGTAAATACTTAGTTTTTCATTTTCATACGGGCCATATAAAAATTTAGATATTGTTCCATTTTTTGGCCCAGGGACCGTAGTTGTTATGATCTCGAGCCCAGAACTGACATTTTTATGGTCGAGTCGTGGTTTTGATCCCTGTTATCCCGAAGAACCGAAGTATAGCGGGGCTGATGCACATTGAATATTTTGATATCCTATTGGAGTGATGTGAAAGTTTGGAGAGTGATGTACTATCTCAGGTGTCTTCCTCGTTTCTTAGCTGAATCAGAAAATTATGAGAATAATTATCAATAAAATTTGCGTTGCTTCTAAGTGCGACACTACAAAGGCAATAAATAAATCAATAAAATTATTCCGTTTAAAAATGAACTTTTTATATTCCCAAATGTCGAACTTTCTATGTATTTTTCATATATTTTGACATAAATGATTGGAGTAAAGTAATTATTGGTTGTGGCTTTTATTCCTTGTTTCTACTTTAACTTGCAGATCTATTTGTTTAGTTTCACTGTTTTTTAAATTTGTAAAACATATAAAGAGCATTTCATTTGTCAAAATGTTTATGTAAGTTCAGTGTAATGTCCCTTTCTTACCTGAACTTTCTTTACTGTTATTTTATTAATTTAAACTTAATTGCATCACTACGTTAAGATGACGTCATTTTTTTCTTCCTTTCTTACTTAAATGTTTCATCATGCTTTCTTAATTATTTCGTAATCCTCATACTAAATTTCAGTTTCGGACAAAAACGACTTTTAGAATTCTGATCTGATGTATTTATATATCTGTAGATAGTACTTCAAACATTTTTAGCAGAATATTTGCGTTTCTTTATATATATATATAAACAAAATATTATAACTTAAATATTTTTAGCTTAAAATCAAAATCGAAAATATTAGCTTAAAATGACACTTTGTGAAGTAAAAGCACCTATAAATGTTTAATTACAAAGAAAGTAATAATTATAAATGAATAAACAATAGAGTGGGAAAAGTATTGAGTCTGATGTTTTTAATGCCTCCTACATTTTTCATAGCACAAAAAAAATATGAAATAATTGAAAATGGTAAAAATATGGTATGCCACACCAAAAAAATACTATAACAATAAGTAAGTTTATTCTCAACAACTGCATCAAGTATCACAAACAAATTGTATAAAACGGTGTGCTAATTTTATAGGAATCATTGCTTTATACGTAAAATAAAAATAAAATACAATTAATTATTTATGAGTTGATAGAATTTCAAATTCATTTGGAAGGCGTAATTGATTTAGTGTATGAGCATCAATCAAGTCTTTGAAATGTATGTGAACGTAATTATAAGTAAATTTTGCTTAAGGAATGCACTCCAAACAATTTTTTACATTACTTAAAAGTCTGATGTTTTGATTTCGTTATTAATTTGAGAAGAAATTATGAAAGAAAACTGAAAACGTTCTATGCAAAGATTTGTAAAGAACAGATTGAGTTACCCAAGTTGGGCTGTTTTTATAATTATTATTAAATAACTCAATAAATATAAGAATTAAAGTAAGCAGTGAAATATCGAGAAATGTACAACAGTAAACTTTTACAATATTAAATTAAAGGAAACGATAAATTATTAAAATGAATATTATATCAGCTACATGTAGCAATATTAAATCAAATGATACATTATTAAATTGAATATATTTACACTTAATATAATTAAAATTAAAGCAAATGATAATATATTCAATTGAATATATTTAAGCTTAATGCAATTAAAATTAAAGCAAACGATAAGTAACTGAAAAGTGATTTGGTACACCAAAAGCGATCCACTTAAAATAATAGCCCCTTAGATGGTTAATAATAATAAATCAATATGAAAATCATTTGACCCCAAAACATTCCAAGAAGAAAACGAAATTAAAAAGACATAGATTGAAATTTTTGAGGCAAAAAAAGCTTCCTCACAGCTTAAAATTCTGTAATAATGTAACTATATTTTCAGTCATATATTATTTCCAGTTTACATATGTTTTAAGGTAATACATAAATCGGTAAATAACTAAAATACTTAATTTTTATATTTGTTTCACTTCAATCCAATAAAAATTTTGGAGGAATTTTTAAGACATAATTTGAAAACTTATTTCATTAGGTTTGAAAGCAGATGTCAAACATACATCACATACATTTTATTTCAATCCAATAAAAAATTGAGGAAAAATTTATTATGACGTATTTTTGAAAATTCAGTTCTTTGCTGGTGAAAGCAGGTATCAAAAATATACGTGGAAACAAAATAAATTTTTGAACAGTGGTTAGGTACGACATTTTTGGGTTAAAGAGAACAATAGTCCCTTGAGTGGCTAAAAAGTGCATTATAATCTAAAGGATTTAATAATATGCTTAAAATAGAGCGTGTAGAATTTAATGCATCTAAAGAAATAAAAATTAGAAATCAAAGATATATGCAAATGGACTGCTAAATATTTAGACTATATGATTTTAATATTTATGATTAAAAAATAATATTTCTTAATAATTGTTTCCAAAATGAAAACGAAACGTTATTCCACTTTTACTTTCTTCTTTTGCAATTATTCAGTAATTTAAAAAAATTTCAGATTATAAAATTAAACTTTGATTAGTGATGTAACTGTTTATAAAATTTATACAAACAGAAAATAGAATCGGTCTTTCAAATTTTATGATCTAACACATACAAATATTTCTATGTTTATTCGTTTCGTATATATTTTACTTCCTGGCATTTCTGTTTAAGAACCTTCATCTACAGTACAATGCCCATTAAATTTTAAGTACAATTAACGCATATAATATTTAACTTAGCACAATAGACTATTAACAAATTCTAAATACCTATTGTTCTTGGTTACAAAATTGGTTAGGTCATATTTAAACATATAAGTTTGCTTATTTTTAATTTAAAATTTCATTTCTAATCTTTTAATTGTGTTTTGTAAAAAAACGCTGATTCCACAAAATTTAGTAAATATATTTATAGAATATTTTAAATTTTATTCATTCAAATCTAATCTAATATTGATAAGTATTATCTGAATGATAAAAATTATTGCGAACTATTTACGAATTTATATCAATTTTTCTCCAAATTAAAACTGAAACACTAAGCAAAGGCATTTGGCTGATTATATGTTTCAAAATACATGATGGAAAAAAACCCGATAAAATTTCTTAACCTGCTTTTAATGGCAATGATACTTTTCTTTACCTAAAACTATATTTTCATTACATTTGAAAAATCCATATATGCTCCTCATTATAATAGCTCTATTCACCTCGTTCAAAGAAATCTAAAATTAAATGTCTTAATTTATAAAATATAATTAAGGTGTATATTTTGAAATAAATGTATATTTTGAAAACAAAATAAGCATTATTTTTCCAAATATTATTATTTTGCATATTTAATTAAAAATTCTCCAATTCTCAACGATTTTTGTGATAATAGAGTACCTATCAAATAGAAACTTTAAGGAATGTTCTGATAATTTTTGTACTGTATTAGAACAAGAATAGAACTCTTCTAACTAAAGTCGAAATGTGGAACATTTGAATAGATATTTATATTTAAATTCTGTTTAAAATTCCAGGTTAAATAACAGTAAAAATATCAGAATAATAGAACGAAATAAGTTATTGAACAGTTTTCAAGTGGGAATACAAGCAATTCACTTGAAATATTTAACAAATGCACACAAATCTTCTGTAATATGATGAACGTATAAAGTGACAACTGGGTTAGACATTTCGCATATTACATTGAAGTGATATTTCACTTCTTGATGTAATTTTTTTCCTTATTAAAAACTTCTTTATTTTTGTACATATATAATTATCTTGAAAAACTGCTTTGCATTCGGTTTTTAATGTCCTTTCTTTTAAATTTACCCAATTTTTGATCTTATTAGCCATGTCCTTGAATGAAATTATTTTAGCCGGGACCAGGAGAGCACGCGTTATTTGCACATATTATTTTATTATATTGATTTTCATTTCTGAAAATCACGATTTTAAAACTTGTACGAAAGAAATTATATAATAGACTTAAAATGATAAAAGGAGAGAGAGAATTTTTTTTAAAAAGATAAGCATTTTCAAATAATATTGATATAGAATTGCGTTAGTATTGCATGACAGAAACTGTAAGCGAATTAAATAAAATGTGACCTCATTATATCTTAAGTGGTACTTCCCCTCATTGTTATTCATTATCATATCTTTTCAAAGTCAGCATTTTAAATTTTATTCAAGATATTAAATAACGAAAACAATGTGTGACTGTATACTTTTTAATAGAGTAATAATCATTTTTAAATGAATTTAAATACTCAGATTTGATTTGTTTTACTTTAAAACACACATGTTTTCCAAAGAAATTCAAAATATTCAATTATTTCTTCCGCCGAAATTAAACTCAATCATACAAATAAAGCATTTACTTTTTTTTAGATCAAAAATTTATTATTGATTTCTGAAAAGAATTTCACCGCATTGTTTATTTTCTACTGAATTAATATAATTAATTAGTTCTACATAAAAAAATGGAAGCAGTTAATTAAAATTAAGACTGCCCAGATATAAATAAAATGTATTTCAAAATATAACCTTAAAACAATAAACTATTTACTTACATATGTATTATCTAAATAAAAAGATAAATGCATCTTCAGAGTAAAAATATCAAATAAGTCTCATTTACACTAGCTCTAGATAACTAAGTTTACTAACAATTTTTAGCTTTATTTTGAATGAATTATATTTTTGTATAGAAAGGAAGATTTATACATGTGTGTGTATGTGTTAAAGTAAAAGTAACCAATAGATTAAAAGATAATGTTAAACATTAATTAGCGGAATAATTTATGAAATAAATGGGACAAGTAAAGATAAATAAAACTATAGGTATAAATGAAATATATAATTATAAGATTGAAATTTTTGAAATGAGTGATTTACAAAGCTTAGGACGATGGTCCTTCGTTATTTAATTCAAATGTCCTCTTTCCTCCAAATTAAACAGATGATAAGTACTACACTCCTATTGGAGGATGTAAGATCAAAATAAAATATTGTACTTTACAATGAAGAATAGACAAATTTGCTCTCTCTTGAATCCCACTTAACTAACCAAGCCCAGGTTATGATTTAAAAATGTAGTCTTAGCTTACAAATCACTCATTTTGATTCCAAAAATACTCGCTAAAAGTAGCTTCGTATCTTAATTGCGATAATTTATTTTTAAATTTTAATTGCTATTTTTCCAACTAATTTATTAATAACTATAAATGCTTGTCATTATCCCCTTACGTCACTTAATTTCCTTTCAGTTCAACTTTGCTTAAATATTACTATATCTAATTACATGTTTCTCTAATTAACCTAAGCATTTCTTTCAGATTGGGAAGAAATTGTAAGTTTATGTAATTAAATTAATATAAAGTATCCTAGAATAGGGAAGAGTAAATTATGAATAGTCCAACATTAAAAGCTAGATATTGTCTTAAGTCTCAAGTAATCTTATGTGATAAACACGCTTATATGACAGGCTCAAAGATAAATTTGACACAAAATATATGAATAGCTGCTGTTTCACAGCCTCAAATTCTCTTCTTGACTATTTTCTAGAAATCAGAAAAAATCCAAAAACCTGTTCTCTTCAGATCTTCACATATTTCTAAAAATAGCTTCGAGGAAAAGCATGAGCTTGTGAACAGAAATTTATCTGAAGAACAAAGTAATAAAATTACTTATGAAATAAATTTTCTGAAATAAAATTAATAGGAGACGCACTCATTTTATTTTTGCTATGAATGTAATCTTTAATTTTAATATATATATCATTCCTCAATTTTTTAGTTCTTTTTATTACATCATAAAAGATTTAATCGGTGATTTTAAGGAATGTAAGCCTTATTTTTTTTTTTATTTTTTCTTATAAGTAGCTCATCAGTAAGTATTTAAACATTATTTCATGATTAACGAAAAACTAATTAAAGCATTCCATTTTTTAAAAACACGATTTAAATATTCATTTTAGTGAAATACTCGCTGCATGCAAGAAACATTTGTACCTTTCCTAAAAATATCATCGCGAACCAAATTATAAAAAATTAGTATCTTTTAATATTGGATATACTTTGGATGTAATAAAAGTATAACACCTTAGTTTTATAAACTCTTCATACTAAAACACCTTAACGATTATTTATTGTATACAGTTATTTGAAAAAATTAGGAAAAATTCAATTAATGGTAATTTGTACTTTTTTTTATAATTTCGAGTGTTTTACTTATGAAATGAATGCATCATAGATTTATGAAACAAATACATTGGTTTTCTAAGTTTTGTGTTACCTATTTTTGCATTCAAATTATTTTAACTATATTTTGGTTAATATGAATTCACCACTTCATATTTATATTTCTTAAGAGTAAACAAGTTTTGTGAGTGTTTCTGATTTTCCATTTAGTTTTTTATAGCTATTATTAAGCTTTCTATTGATAAAACTTGCATCAGAATTTATGCAATGAATGATTTCAGCATTCCAAAATAAATATCAAAAGATAAGATACTGAAAACGAAACCTTTTCGATCTTTGCGATTCTTGCTTAATTCTAGAAATACCATTTTTTATTACACAGGAAGATTTATTACCTCGCAGGAAATGCTTATGTTTTTATACACTGTTTATTTAGGAACAACTTTTTCTTTCTAAGTAGGAGGCAATGTACATCTTTCTAAATACATTGTAATAAAATATAAGTTTTTGTTAATATATCGTTATTAATAATGTAAGTGGCAAATATTCTAAAAAGTAAGAGTTATAAAGTAACACAATTGAAATACATGGCAAAAATCATTTTATCTTAAGCCATTTATTACATATTTTGAATGCTTTAAGAAAGCAAAAAAAAAATCGTAAATTGAACGGTAAAATTGTAGATTCTATCATTTAGTACATCAAAAAGGAGTTGAATATGAGAAGAATAATCCAAAATATTAATTAACTACTAGAAATTTCATCGGTATTTCTATTAATTTTGTATAAAAGTTCAATAAAAATTAAAACATACCATACAAACTTCTTTTTAAAATTTCATTCGATTTTTTTTTTCTTTTTTTTTTTTTCATTTAAAACAGTGTGAATATTAATTCTGCAATTTAGCAGGAAATCTATGGAATTGATTTCTAAAAAAAATGATGTAGTGATTATTCATTAGATCTTATACTAAAATATTAAATTACCCATAGCATTCAAAAGAAAAGAAGAAATATTTGGCACAAAATAATAGAAATCATATCCGAAATTTTTTATTTTTCATATACAGAGATACATTTCATATATAAAATAAAACTAGTTCATATAAATTTATTTCAAAAGAGTTTTTTCTAGACACCATTATTTCTATGTTAAAATATAGACATGTTTATAACTGAATTAGATAGATTTGGAAAAAAGTTAAATTTTTTTTATTGAAGAGAATGGATATGACGCGAGATTTAGCATCCCTAATCGAAACAAAAAAGTTTGTTCAAAATTGTATTTATTTTAATGATAATGAAGTATAAATCTATTTCTGAAAAGAATTTTCAAGGTAATATGTGAATTTATTTTTTCGCCGAATTGCCTTAAGAATATGGCCAGAAAATTTTATTTTTTAAATCGAAACAAAGTTCCTCTTTAACTATTTGTTCAATACTGTTCTTTCAAACATTTTCAAAGAACAGTGGTAACACCTTTGAATAAATCATTTCAAAACTCTTATAACCAAAATCACAAAAAATGTAAATAAATTTAAAAGAAAATGAGATAGTGTAAATAAAGAAGATATTTTGTAAGTCAATGTACTGAATTAAATACTAGTTTAATTTCATTTTCTTTAAATATGTAAGACAAATAAAGTAAATGACATAAATTTCTTTGACTCTTAAGCTATTTGAGCATATTAAGTATTATATTATTCTTCTGTAATGTATAGTACAATAAAACACAATTTTTATTTTGTTCAATCAGCATTTATCAGTACAATTAATATTTTTGCACACTGTTGTTTTTAGTTCAAATGTGCAAAAATAAATATTCTGAAGCAATACATATTATAATACCTTTCGACATTTTTTTTTTACCTTTAGTAAAAATTACATTATTCCTTACATTTTTACATGTATATTTAATCAAAATATATGAACAATTAAAACATTAAAGCAATGTGTATATTATAAATTGTTTTTTATTAATTTATAAATTGTTCTTGATACAAATTACATCACAATTACATTTTTGATTAAACTCTGTGAAATAAGAAGTTATAGATGGAATGTGACGTATAATACTAGAAAAGATGATCCAATTAGAATTTAATCATTGCAAGAGTATCGCAAACTAAATGCTTCCCTTTCAGGTTTTAACTTATTCACTTAGAATGTGCTCATCGGAAGATTATCAAACACTGCAATGCTTGAATGATTTTAATTTTTTTGAATGAAAGCTAAAATATATTAAAAATATTATTTTGTTTTGTAATAAGAAATCACACGGGAATGCTTGATTATTATGATAGTTTACTTACACAGAGATATTCTAACTAAAAGATGGAATTTTTTTCCACAGAAAATAAATTTTTCTAGTTTTAAAACACTTTTCTATTCTATTAATCTCGAATTTTTACTGCCAAAATTCTTTACTTTATGTTTGAGAATGATTAAGAATTCTATTAAAATATTATTTTAAATTTTAAATCACTTGGAGTAACTTAACTATGAATGAAATACAGCGAAAAGTTGATAAATGAAAAATATAAGAAAACCTTTTTTTAAAAAAATGAATACTATACTCACATTTAAATAAAAATAAATTCTTATCTCATCCTATGATCATCTAAACTAAATAAGAAAATCCTGTGTTTCGAGAACCTCTAAATTTAAATGAATCAATAATTTATTCTTACTGTGCAAATGTTTAAATAACTTTCAATCACATTATTTTCAGTCAATTTACTTGGATTTTCTAAGATTCTTGGTTTTGTTTAACAAGCAAAGTCTTCGTTGACAAGTACGCTCTTTGTACATCTTATGATTTAAAAGGATTTCTCTTTAATGAAGTAAGGAATTTCAAGAACACATACAAAAGATCAATTTTCCTCAAATACATATAACTAAAAGTTTAATGTATATATCAGATGATAAGCAGTATAACAGTAGTTTGTCTCAATTAAAGCATAGCGTATTTCAGAAATATCAAAACCTATGTTTGTTCCTTATATCTTAATGGAAAAATATTAAGATTAAAAATAATAAGAATAATTTATTTTCCTTTTGTAAACTGTTTAGATATTTAACGAAGGAATGATTTAATCTGTGAAATATTAAAAAATAATAAATCACTTTTAAAGTTCTTGATTTGATTTTTCGGGAGTTGATATTTTATAATTGACAGGCGCTACTTCAAAATATTTACAATTACCTTGATGCTCAAACAATAGAACTTATTGTGTTATACCGTATCATTTAAAATTGTATGAAAACCTTTAGCCCAATTGACAGAATATGTCAATTAAACATTTTATTACATTATTTATCATATACTAATGGTTTGCTTAATTTTGAATATCGACTACTTTCTTATTACGTATTTTTTTTCATAAATTCACTGTTGTAATATTTTTAATAACACACACTTTACTAGAAACCAAAATTAATTCTTAATATTATATCTAATAAAAAATAAAATTATCCAATTCTGATTTATATGCAATAGTAAAAGAAAATGTATCGACAAAGAAGATTTTAAAGGAAAAAATTATGCCTTAAAATAAATTTGAAAAAGATTTTAACATAAAAAGTTATACATACTTTCTATTTAATTTGAAGACAAGAAAAATTAAAATTTTAAGATATTTTATAAAAATGAGAATAAATTAAAAATTATTTACATGTTGTTTAAGTTATCACTAAATGTTTTAGTTTATAAATATAATATAGAAGAATGTAATACTGAAAATCAGGGTTGAATATTGTAGAAAGAATAATATGAAAAATTCTTTTCTCAAAACTAATTTTAATTATATTTTTAATAAACATAAGTAATCCATTCCTATTAACAACATTACTATTAAAAAAAATTTATAAATAAAATAAAAATATTATATGTATGATTTTAACAACTATAACAAAAGTAATAATACATATTTACAAATCATTGATGTATGTATCTATAAAGACCATAAGAAATATATAAATGGTAAATACCAGACTGTTATATCTGATAATCTTAAAATTGTAAAAGATAAAAATCTTAGAGATATTATGAATACAGGTACAGATTTTAAACTTATTATTTCTAAATATAGTATCTTTACTTAGAAAATGGTTAATGAGAGTTTTTGATAAAATTTTAACTGGTTTGGAAATTGAATACTGTTCAAGAGGTGAAGTCTTTACAGAATATAAATACTATATGAATGAAAACATTACACATGTTTTATTTTATATTTGAAGATTACACTAATTCTAGAGATGTAAAAGTTCATTAAAAATTCTCCGGGATAAATTTATTACTTGTAATGTTAATAAAGTCCTTAGAAATTAAGCCAATATCTTAAAAAAATATTTTACACTTTGACTAAAAAGCATCTTTTTTAATAATTGTTCTTTTATTAATGTTACAAATAGGGGTAGAGAAATATTTTATCGGATTATGACATTGATGAAGAAAACGGATCAAGTATATAACTCCTAAATTTAATAAAAAAATTTTATTTCCCAAATTTCATAAAATTCTAGTTAAATTTAGAACTATAAATAGAGGTTTTATGACTTTAATTCTTAGAATGGTTGTAATATTTACAATACGAAAACAGAGGAAAGCTTACAAAACGTTTTACCACAGATTATTGTTGGTTTCAATTAGACAGTTATTATTAAGAATTATTATGAAACTCTTAAATACATTTTATGGTAAAAATGTTTACACAACATATAGCTATGATATTTATTGAACATACGATTATTTCAACACACAATAGAAGATTAATTAAAATTGTTCTTCTTAATTTGCTGAAATTCAAAATTGAATGTACCAATTCTAATGAAAAATGTATATTTCTTCTTATATTAGTTTTAAAAGAAGAGTATATTATATTTAATGAAAAACATGTATAAAAATAGAAAGCATATTACAGCTTGGTGCTGCTAGCAATAGCCTACCTAATATATATTTATATTTCAACAAACAGGATTTTATAGAATATAATAATCATACATAGTTTAATTGCGTTAATGACGTAACAACTTTTCAAAATAAATTTTGCCGAAAATTTAAATCCTACTTATTGCTTATACTTTATACCAAAAATTAATGTAAATTAAAAATTATTCTTGAAAAAGAATACTTACATATGAATTTAAAAAGGTGGATAAAGAAATATGTAGTAATATTTAAGATAAAGGAGATGGAGTTTTTTTTTCTCTAAGTGTTTTCGTTTATTTTCTTTAATTGTCCTTTCTTTGAAAGCAATTTAAGTTTGTCTATAGTTCAGAATATTTTATATTGTTATATTTTATGTAATACTAAACTAGTTACTACATCCTTAGATATTCATAATATTTTAAATATATTCTGTAATATATGGATTTTAGCTGATTTTTTTATTAATTTTCTAAAAAATAGTATAAAATATAAGAAACATAAAACTGGTTAATTTACTATATTAAAAATTATTCCTAATGTATTTTAATCTCATGATTTTATTTCCTTTTAATTTTTTTTATTTATATTAGTCTTAACTTTTTTAAAATATTTTTATGAAGAATTAGACATCGTCAATGTATATGGGTAGTAGCGTTAGTTTTTCATAATTCTAACTTTGTTATGCAGATTAACAAACATATATGTATTAGCAGATATGTATTAGCATTTAGATAATTGTTTTTCAAGGAGCAAAAATTTATTTTAGGCTTAACAAAGGAGCAAGCCTAACGTAAATTCTGGCTCTCTCTCTCGACATAGGTAAAGTTCTGTGCAACTTATTTTGTATTTAGTAATATTTTTTTTATCATTTTTTTTACATTTTACTGTGCTCCAAGAGATTGTAGAACTATTATTTTGGATTTCTATGAATTTATATTTACTCATATATAGATTACTGTTATGAATCTTCTCTCACTTTCTATGCATTATTTTCTTTCTATTGTGAATTAAGTTCACATGTTTTCATTCTGTATAAAGCTATTATTAAAGATTTGATTTGATTATTAATATTAGTATAAATTGCACCAAGGTCTTAAGTATGTGACAAATATATATTATAACTACATGATATTCTTTCAAATACATATTATAAGTACATAATATTAAATTTAGATTTTTCAAACCTTTACGTTTACTGCCTTTTTATCTATTTGAAATTTATTTATCTCTCTCTCTCTCTGTATATAAGTATAACAAATAAAAATCAAGTACAAATAAGGAAATAGTCTAAATATTAATAGTAAAATTAAACAAAAAACGAAATTTTAAACGAAAATATTAAACCATAATTAAAGGGTACAAAAAGGGTTCCACAGAAATCAAGAATTTAAAGATATAATTAAAATTAAAAAAGTAAAAAGAAATTTTCTAATTTATTTTTGTATACCCAATTTTGTTAGAGTAAATTTAAACAAAATACTATAAATATCAAATATAATTCTACAAAAAAATTGATGTTAAAATTAAAAGTATATTTAAAAGCAAATTTAAAGTTGTGGAAAACCTAACTGAAAAACTCCAAGAAGAAATGAAACGAAAAAACAGAAAAAGACGAAGAAACAGAAAAAGTTTAAAACACTTATACGAAATAGAAAAGACAGATTTTCTGCATTAAACTCGATTTACAGTTTTAAACTACAATCAGTAAAATGTTATAAAATTGTTTATATAACCAAAATTTAATAAGATCTAAAATGTAAGAAACTGCAGCAAAAGAAATATTTTAAAGAAGGCCAATAAAACCATGAGATAATTATTAAATAAAACTCATGATAACAGAATAAGATAATTATAAAATAATAAGAAAAATATTTTAAAAAAATTAAAATTAAAATCTTATGCAAAGCGAAAACCCAAACATGGGCAAACAAAGGTAAAAGTAGAAAAAAGACGAAGTAGGAAGAAGAGAAATTTATGATGGAAGTGTATGGTAATGCAATCTAATTAGAAAAGTGAACGTAGCATGAAAAACAAACAAACAAAAATTAAGTTTAAGCTGAAAATAAAAAAAAAGAAAACGAAGGGAAAAGAACAGAACTAAAAAAATACAAATAATATTAATACAGTTAAATTAATAGCTAAAAATTAGAAAATAACAGAATCATAAATGTTTACAAAATAAATTAGACAAAAACTTATAAGAAAATAAGTATATAAAAAAATAAAGAATTTTTTTAAACTTTATTTTAAAGTCATATAATTAAAATTACTTTTAATAAAATTCAAGGCATAAGCAGCCTTCCAACAAAGTTTGGGAGTGAATATTAATGGAAATTTTAGCATACATTTAATCAAAAATATTGATTCATTAATTATTCTAAAATCAAAAAAAAAATTATACCTTATTTTGATTTTTAAAATGTGATAATGAAATTTAACATTTTCTGATATTATAATGGGAAATAAATACAGATAAAATAATATACAAGTTTCATAGCATGAACTTAATGTTCATAAGATCAATAAGAAGCATGTTGTTGCTTAATTATAACAATAAATGATTGAATTTTGTAAGGGATGTATTTGGAACTTAAATTAAATATGTTTGTCCAATATTTTGAAATATTTTCATTGTAAATTAACAAGTTACTTTTTAAAAGAAAAATAATACCTGCAGAATTGCGTATTATTTTCCTATGAAAGAATTGGGAAAATAATACGCAATTTATTTTGTTTTTACAATGTTATTTTCTTATTAATTTAAAATAGAAAAATGCTTCCATAAAAATAAATATTTTTGTTAAAAAACAAGCATATTATATGTATAAAATGGAAAAGTCATTTCTAGAGAATAACTTTAATCTGTACATTCTTTCT
>BMAW01093521.1:0-32735 GCA_019974015.1 Nephila pilipes
CGAGCATTGTCTTGTTAAAAAATGGCTCCTGGAAGTGGCAACACACGTGGTTGCAGGATGTCATGGACATACCTCTGGGCTGTCATGGTGCCACGGATCAATACTAGGGGTGACTGTGTATTGTAGGCAATGACACTCCATACCATCACACCAGCTGTGGGAGCGATGTGTCGCTGTAGAACAAAGGCAGGATTGAGGCGTTCACCACGGGGTCTCCACACACGAACACGATTGTCAACACTGCTGAGATTGAATCTGGATTCGTCGCTAAAGACGACCTGGTTCCACTCCAAACGGAGGCGTCGATGAGTGGGCGTCAAGGGCAGCACACGTAATGGGCGCCGCGATCCCAAATGTCCTTCAGCCAGGCGCCTTCGTATGGTTCGAGAAGACACAGGGGCCCCAGTGAAGGTGCTACCTGTGCTTGGATGGCGGCCGATGAAGCAGTTGGCTGTACGCATGCATTTCTTACGATGTGGCGGTCTTCTCGACGACTGGTCTGTCGAGGGTGTCCTGAGCCTGGTCTTCGTGTAACACATCAATCAATAACTCCCGAGACTAACCCAGAGGTGGCGCTCGTAGTAAACCAGTAACCAGGTCTTTCTAGAGTACTAACCTTTGCTTGAAACGTGTCAAAATTTTAAGTCGATCGGACCAGGAAAAAGGTTTTTTGAAGTGAAATGAAAAGGTTTTTTTCCAAGTGGGTGCCGCGATTGCTTTCGATGGAACAAAAACAGCAACGAGTCGATGATTCAGAAAGCTGTTTATCACTATTTACTCGCAACAAAAAAGATTTCTTGCGAAAAAAAAAAAAAAAAAAAAAAAAAAATTTGGGGAAAAAAAAAAAAAAGATTTGGAAAAGCGTTGGAACGATTGTATCACCCTAAAAGGTGATTGACAAAAGGTGTTATGTTGATGAATAAAAAAAAATTTTGCAAAAAAAATGTTGTTTTCAATGTTAGACTCGGGAGTTATTGATCGATGTGTTAAATGACATTTCTCGGATCCACTGGTTCCAAAACCTCCTCACAACATAATCAGAGTTGCCTAATTGACGAGCTACTCGCCTAGCTGACCACCCAGCTTCCATCATGCCAATGATTCTCCCTCTCTCAAACTGCGACAGCTGCTCATATTGTTTTCGAAAACGGCGTAATGGCTCGTCTACCTCAGCTCTTCCTTTGTAAACGATTCAGCACACTGAAACAAGCTTTGGTTACCTGTTTTATACTCCATGGAGAACGAATTTAAACGCCCTCTACCAGCTATACTCCACGGAAAACGAATTTAAACGCCCTCTACCAGCTATACGTAATGCACAATCACGCTGCATTTCTAATCATTTGCATATCCCCCCGACATGTACCTTCATGCCAAATTTCGTTGCGATCCCGCAATTATTTCTTGGTGCGCTAATTTTTTTTGTCCATGAGTGTACAACAGTCCATATGTCCTGAAGCTTTTCTGCTCTTTAGCACTCTACTAGTTCCGAAAAATGTGTAAATGACTTAGTTTTTTCAAATTTTTGTTTTGAAATAATGATCTCTTGGATTGAGTAAATGTTCATTTTCAATTATTTGCTATCTCTGCTCAGGACATTCTCAAGCAGGTTTTGTAGATATTTAAAGATATTTGGAGTAGTTTGGAAAGATAGATGACACAACATAGTTTTTCAGTCTACAACGTTTAAAAAAAAGCTTATTTTATTACCAGTTTCCTCGTCTCAACTGTGGTCTAGAGTTATATTCTCAATACTAGACTATCTGGCAGCTATAGTACCATCAGGAAGCGATCACCCTCTCTTATAGCAGATCATTTTTAACTATTGTAGATTTGTGCTTCAGTAAACTGGCGTACATTAATAAAAATAATTGCATGATTTGTTCCTTTTCTTTCCTTAAACGACGCAGATTCTATCCTTACCTCCATATTGCCAAACCTTAACCGTGAACGTAAGACGATATAAAAAGTTTTCGAGTTATATGGCGCATCTGAACTCTGTCTGTCAGAAATTGGTGCATGATATGCAAAAGGTTAGCCATCCCTGGGTTACATATTACTGCTTTTCAGTGTTTTTCGAAGAAATTTTCGTGTTATATTGTTACGTTGGGCTATTCGTGGTTTTCTCTTCACTAACCTTGGGGACTTTAATTAGAATTGATTGCACAGATTAAGCAATTTCTTTCCAAGCAAAATGAAACGTGATTAGGTAAATTAGAGACAGGTAGAAGTGAAGTGATGTGAACTAGATAGGAAATTAGATAAGCAAAGAGAGATTCTCACGATAGAGGCTGAGTGTTACTAGCGTTGAGTATATGCTTTACAGGTGTGGACGAGATCAGGAGTTGTTACAGGTGAGAGTTATCTTGACGAAGCCAATAATCAAGTCAACTTCAACCGGGAAAGTTGTGGTAAGACAATCTTAATTCGGTATTAGTGAGACTCGCGAATATATCTAGGGTGTTACCTTGAAGAGCAGGTAACACCCTAGATATATTCGCGTCATTATTTCCAACACCCTATTTGTCATTATAGTGCAAATCTGAGGAATAAATATTGTGCGTGAGATTTGTCTAACGTCTTCTTGTATAAGTTATTCACTTTTTAGTGTTAGTATATTTGATTGAGTTATGGCACAAGAGGCGAATAGGAATACTTTGCCACCACAATAAGTATTAGGCAAAATTTAACGTCTCGGAACTTATCTTCCATTGCTGTATTTTTTGAATACTTTCGAAGTAAATATGGTATTCATTTTCATATTCAGGTAAAATTTAACGTGGAATTTACTTATTTATTTATTAATCAGAAAATTAGTGTCCTCTTCCTCAACATGAACGTTGACGTTGAAATTCAATGGGCGCTCCACCAGCCCAAATCTGGCATTTAAATGATACATTGGGAGGATGGATTTTTCATGTTGGAGATGTGCTTCCTAGATTGAAGTGTCGAAAATATCTTGATATTCTATTGGAGGGTCTTTGAGAAATAGTAGAATGAAGTTGGAGGAAGTATGGCGCCATCTATTGGAAGTGGAAGGAACTTCAGTGGAAATGAAGAACCGAGAGTCGAAGAAAAGCTGAGCTGAGAGATTTAAAAGGAGCTCTTGTTTTTGGATTGGTTGACTGGGGAGTAGATGCGATGCTGCTATTGGCTGCCAGCGATTGTGTGTAAGTTACTGTATATGTGATGGGTGGAGTTTGTTAATGGTGGTAGTGCTGTTGAATATTAAGAGCTAAAATTAAGTTTAAGGTGGGTTGTAATCTAATAGAATTTTCCTGGGTCTTTTCGTATGTGGGTGTAGTTGATAATCTTCTAGATTTTGAATATTTGGGTTATTAATATTTGAAAGTGAATTAAAGAAATTTGCGGCAAGTTTTTGAACATGTTGTTTAAAGGTGGTTATTTGCAGTGCTTTATAAATGTCTTTGTTTTTCATGTACATGGAGGCTCTGACGATCATCCCCTCAACATGAAACAAAGTATGAAGTGTTATGTATCACTTAATTTATATATATAAGTGATAGTTGTAACAATTTATCGAAAAAATGTTTGCAGTTTTAATGTATGCATGATTTCTTGAGTATAACTGGTTCTTTTTTTATTGCAGAACTATTAATTCAACACATGCGCGCTGTGCCTGCATTCTGTTACGTGTCTCGTCTGTCTCAGCTCCCTGATTGGCTAGTCATCTAAGAATCTCTTCCCGAGCAAAATTGTTCTAATGATTTTAAATTTATCTTAAATGTTTTTTATAATATTAAATGATAGTTCTATTACTTTTTAAGTGGCAATGTTTATACTCTTCCTTTAAATTTAAAATTAATTCCTGGGCAAGTAACTCGCTGATGCAACTCATTTTTACAGATTTCAAGATTGGAGATTAAAGAACATTTGACCTAAGTGCTCCGCTAACCATCCAATCATCGTCTGTCTCTTAAATGCAATTCTATTTATAAGATCTAAATTTCAACTTAAGTTCAAGCATATCAAGTGAATAAAATTGTCAGTTCTTTCTAGAATATATGTTTATTAACTCCTTTAATAAGGGGTACTCTTAACAGTTTGCTTTCTTTATCCGGAGATCTAGTTGTGACGTTGGGATATTCCGGTTTTTTTCTTCACTAACCTTGGGGACTTTTAATTAAGATTGATTGCTTTTTCTAAACAACCTTTGTCCAGCCAAAAATAAAACGTGAATATTTAAATTACAAACAGGTAGAAATAAAGTGAAGCGAGGGAGATTGGAATTATATAAGCTAAGCTTGAAACACATGAAAGAGGTTGAGTGGTTCTAGCGTTTGGCATTTGTTCCAGAGTCGAAGACGGGGCCGAGAATTGTTACAAGTTATACAATTGTTAAGGCATTGGTAATATTTTGTTAGTTTGATATTGGTGGAACAAGTTAATATATTTAAGGCGATATTTGGGGAGAGACGGTTACATTTGTCGTTATACTAGCAATTTGTCAATAAACATAGTGTGTGAAACCTGAGTAACGTCTCCTTGAACCACTTATTGACTTTTAATGTTAGTACATTGAATTTAGCTATGGCACAAGAGGCGAATAGGGACAATTCGCCGTCACATAGTAAGTTCTCAAATCTATCAAAGAATATGCTTACCAGAATAAGAATGCGAGAACCTCCTGTAATTGCTCGAACAGCATCGAGTGTCTCACCAGATCCACCATATATACACTCCAGAATACTTCCGCGCATGTCACACAGATATTCTTCTGATTACCATAAACTTAGTCAACTTTAATTCAATTCTCTGTCGCTTTTATACAACATGATTATACCTATTCACTTCACTTTTGAAGTTTACTTCATTTGCAACATGTTTCATTTGATTCGGAAGAAGCTGGGAATTTAATATAATAGAAACCCCAGCTGTTAGTCAGAGGGAAGAATCGCGAATAGCTATTATTTATACAATTATATTATTTATTAATAATGCATTTATAGCACTATACAATATATTATTTAAATAATGGTGGGGAGTCTCATTTCTTTTATGACCTTGCACCATAAAGCTACAACAAAAATAAAATATATCTTCAGTCATGTACAGGGCAAGCTAAGCTCTCGAAATTTTTGTTTTTCAAATGAAAATACTATGAACTGTAACTTTTAACTAATATTCTTAACTCTAAAATTTTTGTGAATGTAAATGTCAATTATATTATCATAAGCGATTTCTTGTAAATCCAATCCCTTTTCTTAAATGTGGTAATTCTTCGAACACGCACACACATATATATTTCTAAAGTTTAAAGATTCTTGACATTACTTCTTAATTTAGTTATACCATTTACATCTGAGGCAAGAATTATGGAATTATCTATTATTTTTGTCCCCTTAAATGGTTGAATATTGACAGGATATAAACATGTAACGGCTGCCCATTCCGGGTTACCTCTTGTGCCATAGCTAAATTCAATGTTTAAACACTAAGAATTAATAAGTCAATCAAAGAGACACTAGAACAATAATTACGCAATTTATTAACTGCTTGTTAATATGACAACAATTATGAATGCTCTCCCGGACAAGGGCTTTACTCCTTAACTCAATCTACCAATAATAATCTAACTGACTCTTACCGTTAAACCTTCCTCGACTGCAACTCCGATTTTGGAACAATTGCTGAACACTGGAATAACTAAATATCTTGAATCACTCAACTTCTAATCCAACCTCCTACTTCAACCTCTCTATCGTGACTCTCAGTTGGAGTTTATATATTTCCTAACTCTCCCGCTTCACTTCATTTCTACTTGTTTTACCAAAATCACATTTCATTTTTTGGTTGGGCAAAGGTTGCTTAGCAAAAGCAATCAATCTTAATTAAAAGTCCCCAATGTTAGTGAAGAGAAACCGCGAATAGCCCATGTCACAAACATATCATCAGGTCTTTTAAAATCCTTGTAAGTAAATTGTCTGTTGTACTGAATCAAGCAAACAATGTAAAATTAAAAAAGAAAATCTGATGTTTTATATTCACTCGAACGGATTGTCAAATTGCTTTAGATTCACAAGATGAGAGAATGAAATTCATAATTGATGTTTGAAACATGTGTAAATTTAATAAAAAAATATAATGTAATATAATTTATAAGTATCTGTAGAAAAATTGTTTGTGATTTAGAGATCTTTCTGTCTCTCTTTGGACAAATTCTACTTAAATAACATTAATTTTTTAAAAACTTTTAAGCTCATTGTAGTGTTCATTTCTGTGAGTAATTAATACGATTCATGTCCTAAAACTGTAAATATTTCTAAATTATTAATTTTAATGTATACATATATATGCTATTTATACACACATTATGTGTCCAATAAATAATCTTTTCACTTAAGTACTTAGAGAAATGAAGGATTTTTTCATTCGGTGATTGTGTTCCGTCTTGGAATATAAAGCTAGAATCGCATCAATATCTGATTCATTTCTAATCCCCATATATATCTCATTTACAAAAATATTTGGTAAGGGGAAAAATTGGTAGAGTGTCGCAATAGAATCTTCATGCCTTCGGGTCGAAACATAAATTTTTTTTTGATTTTCAAATAATTAATTTTAGTTTTATATCGGAGAAAAAAAATTCTCTTATGTGAGATATTTAGCAGGATATAAATTTAGGAATAAATACCGTCAGCGACGAAGCGTGTGATGGCTGAGAAAATATTTATTTTGCCACTTAATATTATGATTCTGTCATATGTATATACATATTTGTATTAATAGTAATTATTTAATAAAATGTAACTAAAATAAAAAATTTCTTTGTTGATCTAAGTAGAAATTTACTTTTTTTTGAATATTATTTGTTAAAGGCAGTGTTAGTCAGCCGGGGAGGTATATGATAGTGCATGTAGACGATTTGTGCTAATGCGGTATTGTTAACTGAATTTCTGTGTTCAGTGATTGAATTGGTCTATCATTAATTTTAATGTGTGTGAGTTTATTGCCTTCTGCTTATAAGAAAATATAGTATGTTTGCTAGAGAATATCAGATTAAATTTGGATTCTCTCCGGAAAAAAAACTTTTTGTAATTGAGTGGACTTTTTTTGTGTTCGAAAGACGATTAGCCACGCAACAATATCCTTGTACTTTTCCTTTTATTTTTGATGTGTCATCCATGAACATAAATACTGAGCTATAAGTTTGTAACATCGTAAGTGATACAAATAAACAACATAATTGGAACATTTCTCTTCACATTATGGAAAAAAGATTCAGTTTTTCATATTTCGTGATATCCAATCCATGTAACTTGATACACGCGTGTATACTCCAGGATATCCAGGCTCGCCGCATAGATAACCGAAAGAGACAATTCCTACAAGTACCCAAGGAGTTTTATAATCTGCATTGTACATCAGAGGTCCACCCGAGTCGCTCTGAAAGAAGAAATAAGTATTTAAGAAACTGTTTAAAATGATTTATTCAAAGTATGTGTATAAAAATTGCTCTGTTGTTAATTTTAAAAAAGCATTTTTTAATTAATAGGCCTTACAACAGGACAATGCATCCTCACATAAGTATCGTAGGGGGAGGGGTACGTTATTTAGGAGTGTTAACTTCAGTTAAGGCTCCTGGCTAACGGCCATTTTGATTTCGTGGACGTAATGTTAATCCTATGGAATTTCGTTGACCGTTTACAAATTTTTACTGTTTGATCTATTTGAATGCAATGGAATGGATGTGAAAGAGCAAACAATAAGGAACGCTTCTGTGGAAATACTTTTTTCCCTTCTATTTTTAAAAATGCTTTAAAATATTTTTGTATGTCCAGAAAACTCACAAACGAATCAATAAAATAGAATTAAAATCATATAAAACGAAATTAAAATACTTTTTTAAAATCGGGGGGGGGGGGTATTTCATTTAGGCCTTCATTATTTTTTGCTCTTTCAGATTCACTTTATTACATTTAAATAGATAAAATAGTTAAGATTTGAGAACATAGTTGAAATTCCATAGGATTAACATTGCGTCCACAAAATCAAAATGGCCGGCAGACGGGAGCCTTAAGAGTTTTGCCATTTCTACTGAACATGATAGAACATATTTATACATCTTATAAACGTATTATTCAACGAAGAAATTTAAGACTAGGGAATACACCCGCTCTGTGAGACGCTCTGACAAAAGCAAGCAGAATAAAATAGTCTTTCAAGTACCAAGTAAAATCTTGGGTAAGATTTTACTCGGGGATTAAGTGCCATTCAGATTAAATGTATATATGACTAGCCTTGCAATTTGCATAAAATTTCCTACTCGAACACTTCGACGAGATTTTTACCTCGCTAGTTCTTTCTGCGAACCACTGAGATGATACGCTGCTACCTCATTGGCTGGGAACATAGAATAGAACAAACCCCTCTTGCCTATCCGCCAATGGTTGTGCTACTACACTTGAATTAATTTCTCTGAGTAAGCACCTTAAACTAAATATATTTTTTACAATTATCTTTTTTCCCTTTTAAAATATGGAGAAAAGAAAAGTAAAAGAATATTTGTTCTTAATTATTCTAAGAGAATGATTAATTTTTATTATTCTATGAATGAAACTCTTATTTTTTAAATTAAATTTTTATTTGATATTTTTAAAAATGAAGTACATTTAAATAATTTTTCTTTAAATATGGATAAATGAAAATATGATTTAGTTTATTTAAACCAAATATTCACTTATTGCCAAAAAATTTGAGCACCAATAAAGGATTGCCCTAATAAAACGAAATTTTACATACGTGAGTACAACGTTGATGTAAGACATTACAAAATCAAAGCAAAATGATAATTTACTGTAGGAAAAAAATTACAAATGAATAGAGGCTTTAGTAACCTACTGAGCCACTATTAGCATGAACGCATGATGCTATACAGTTGAGCATTGAGGTACACATATCCCATATGATGTCCTGTGACATCTCGTTCCACAGTGACTTGTAAACGTGCCTTTCATTCGACCAAACTCGTAGGCTGTCTAACTTGCTGTCCTGAATGATCCCAGATAGGCTCGATCGGTAACATATCTGGGGATCGAGCAGGCCAGTAAAGGGTGGAAATGCAGATTAGGCAGTCCTGTGAAACTCTTGCTGTATGTAAGCGAGCATTGTCATGTTGAAAAATGGCTCAAGGGAATTTTACCCTGAATGGCAAGACATGTGGCTGAAGAATGTAATGAACGAAGTTCTGGGCTGCCATGGTTCCGTGGATCAAAATTATGGGTGACAGTATTTCGTATACAATGCCCCTCCCATACCATCACCCCAGTTGTGGAGCGTTGTGCCGCTGCAGAGCGAAGGCTTGATTGAGACGTTTGCAACTGGCCTCCACACACGTAAACGATTGTCATCACTGCCCAAATTGAATCTGGATTCATCACTAAAGACGATCTGAAACCATTCGGTTGCAGTCCAATCTCTTTGAGTGCAACACCACTCCAAACTGGAGGCAATGGTAATGGTCTATCAAGGGCGTCCTGAGCCTGGTGGCCGTGTAACAGACCTCTTTTTTGTCCATTGGTCCCAACACCTCCTCACAGTAAAGTCAGAATAGCTTAGGTGACGAGCTACTCTCCAAGCTGACCACGCGGCTTTCATCATCCCTATGATTATTCCCCTCTCGAACTCTGACAGCTGCTCATATTACCTCCGATGGCAGCGTAATGGCATCGCTAGTTAAAAAGCGTTTCTTTGAAACAGATTAAATACATGCAAAAAAATTCAGCTTACCTGTTTAATAATAAAAAGATAACGATATTCAACGTCCTCTGGTGACACTACGCAATGCGCAATCACTCTGCATTTTTTCTCATTTACATATATGCCTGGCACGTACCTTCATGTCAAGTTTCGTATCAATCCCAACCTTACTTCTTGGTGCGCAAATTTTTATTGCAATGAGTGTATATTTTTTTTTATTGCGTAGAATTTCATGTGAAGAAAGAAATGGAAGTAACAGAGATCAGAGGAAGGGGAAGACATGTGAAATGAAAACTAGGGGGGGGGGCTGCAGACGAAAGTAGTTATTGCATTAAGTATCGTAGAAAGGTTTGGTTTTATTAACGTCGCACTGGAAGCAACGCGAGGGCCATTTGGTGATGGACCTCTTGATCTTGAACCTCGGTCAACTGACGAGGATGACACCTGAAATGGCACCTGAACAATTCGTAAGATGCAGTTAAAATATTCCAACCTTTCCGAGCATGATATAATTAGATGTGAACTGTACACACTAGGTTATAAACATGGAAGTACGATGTGCATTAGGTACCGGATGTTCAGCTGGGAGTATGGTGTGCATTAGAAATAGCATATTTCCTGTGTAATAAAAAGAGAAGAATATTCGTAGTATACCAAATTGAAGAAAAGTATCGTCAATAAAATCCCCATAAACGCTGTTGTATTTAAGTTACTAAGTATTAATTTTACTAATTATACAGCATATATAATGCAGGTCTTAGGGAAAGGAGGATTGGAGTTACCATTAAGACTCGAATCTGATAAGGGATTGCTGCTTATTTACATCGTCGATTCCCTTATCTCATCAATGCAAAACTGAACCACTTCAGAATTATCGAGAGCTTGAAGAGGCTGAAAGCTTACAAAACTTTTGTTATTGAAACAGTGTTTGGTGAAGAGAGCAACGAACTATATTTATGGATTCTATAACGTCAAAAATTGAATATTTACATGGGGAGGATAGCTTGAAAATGCCTTTATGTCAATGTCGGCAAGTCGGCACTGAAACATAAAGAAACTGTTTAATAAGAGAGAACGTTCAAATATAAATTATATAGTACATCTAAAAGATCGTACTAAGTACTAAAATTTCATCGTTAGCGAATTAACGCTAAACGTCTAGACTATAGAAAAAATTTGAAAAAAAAAAAAAAAAAAAAGTTAAAAATTAAAAAAAAAAAAGTAAAAATAATTTATTGGAGCTATTATGTGAACTTTTTTTTTTTTTAATAAAAAAAACTGTTTGTGAATGCTAACATACCTGGCAAGCGTCTTTCCCTCCTTCTTCAAGTCCGGCGCATATGAAGTCTTTGGTTATACCTCGAGGAATGGGTTTTTGGGAAACATTACTGTATGCTTTGCTGCATTTTGCGTTTGTTACAATAGGAATGTGGTCCACGATGTGCAGTAGAGAAGTACTTCTGCCACCTTCATTAAAAAATTGAAAGGAAATAACAATTCAATTTCTTAATTGAGATCTACATGGAAAAAAAAAGGTTTATCAGTTTCGAGTATATGAACGTTTCAGAATTATTTTAATCAACCAATCAATCAGTATTGGAATAATCAGGTTTGTGAATTTAGCACTGTAGTTTCCAATTTCATGAGGCAGCAACTCCCAGTAAATCATTCTTTATAAACAGAGTTTCAATATTCCTGAATTTGTGTCCAAAAATATCTTTCAGTTTTTGAGACATTTTTTAAGCATTTGATAACGGTATGAGTCTTAGAATTATAAAAAATATTAATACATGCTATATGTATAATGCATTCGTATATAAAAATAAAATCATTTTGAAATCATTAATTTATCACAATACTGAATGTGAAATCTTGTAACAGTTTATTTTCTATCCGCCCAGCATCACACCCTAGAATTTTCTTTGAAATATTCTGTTTCGTACATAAAACTATGTAACATTCAGAGAAATGTAGAATTTAAATAATTAAATCTTTCTCTCTCTCTCCCTGTCTAAACAATGCTAAAATATAACATCTAGAAAATAGTGTTAAACGAAATTTATTGTTTCTTATTTATGTGAAACTTTTAGCCTATAATTTCTATTTTCAAACTTAAATCTGTAGCTGAAGATATCCGTACACTTACGGAGAAAAGTTTTTGAAATACGTTGTGCTATTTGCTATCAAAATATTTTTAATGCTAAAATATAATCAAAAACTATGAAAAACACATTTATTAACCTGCTTTTAATTCAAAAAAAAAAAAAAAAGTTGAGTTGGAAAACATGGTGAAAATAGTACATAAATGGATTATCAGAATAACGCTCATAACTCAAAAGTAAACAAAAATATCATTATTATGCAAATTTTATCTTATTCATCATAACATTTTTGGGGGCTGGTACTACTTTCATGATGAAAATTATATTACTTCAATTTTTATTGTGTTTCGAGTGAAATAACAAGGAAAAAATAAAAAGTAATAACAATACATGATTTATACCTTTGTTACTAAAAACGCATCAATTTTACAACCATGAAAGTGGTAGGGGTTCTCAAAAACTATATTAGGAAGATACTTGCAAAATTTAAATTAATTTGGTTCATAACTGTTTTCTGATATCTACGTTGCCATATGTAAATATGTCGAGAAAACTCATTTTGAGGAAAAAAAAAAAAAAATTCAAATGCAATTAAAAATTAGCCACCGAGTAAAATTCAAATCCCTGAAACTTAAGTTCTAAATAAGGTATAAGCAAAATTCAAACTCTATTGGGAAAAAAAGTTTAAATTATAAGCTGACATTAAAATTAGAAAATCGAAATTTTTGAAAAAAAATGACGTTTTAAAGGTGCACGGATATCTTAAGAAAGTCACTTCAAATCGAATTTAATAAAAATTAGCTTCAGAGTTCCAAAGAAATAACGATTAATATCATTTAGTTTGAACTTTAATTTTAGTGAAAAATTAATACTTTTCGTGTCCTTTTTGATGGATCACTGACATTTACCATCTCAGAAATTTAGACATTTTGAATTGTAATATTTAAAAATCGTATGTGAATATTTCTCATTACCTGCCAATTCAAGGTTATAATCGTAAAAAGTATCTATAAAACCAAAAGAAAAGAATCATTATCTTGACTTAACATAATTTTTGTTTCACTGCTACGCATCGGGATATGACGTATGTATATCTTTTCATACTGACTAAGAAACATTGACTTGAAATGATCCATTTTTACTGTTCATTATCAAAATCTGATAATATTTTACGTATTTCAATTGTTTTGCCCTGAATGAAGAACACTGGTTTAGAATACCGAATATTATTTAAACTTTAACATAGAATATCCAATTTCAAGTTCATAAGACCATTTCGTAATAAGCATTTAATTTCGTTACTCTATAAGGTGACTTCAATTTAAATAATCATCTCTTTGTCAAAACATTTGATATTAAATATGATGAAAGTGTTTATTTCATTTTATTAGCATAATCTTTGATTGGCCACCAGCAAATTAGTTGTTAGTTAAGATAAAATTTATTTGCATTGTGTGAACTGAATATTCAATTAGGTTGTGATGATATCCTGTTACCCATCTCGTCTGACATTTTAAATGATATTCTAATTATAAAATCTAAACTTAAACATAAATTCAAGCACAGCCTGAGTAAATAAAGTAGTCAATTCTTTCTAGAATATATATATTATTAACTCTTCTAATAAAGGGTACTCTCAAACAGTTAACTCTCTTTATCCGTGAGACCTAACACGTTCTATAATTTGTCAAAAAATCGCTAACCAGATTAAAAATGTGAGAATTTCCTGCAATTGCCCTGACCGAGTTGAGTTGTAAACTCACTAAAATATGTAGTTTGATTAATTTTTTTCCAAAAGTGCTTAATATTTTTGGAAAATTTCGAAGAAATATGAAATCGTGAAAGAGACTGCACATTTATGCTTTTGCTACATATTATGTTGACCGGATGGAAAATAAATTCTTATAAATTAATTATTACTCACTAATACGATTTACACATTTTCCTCTTTCCTACTTTGATTTATAAGGATTTAATAATATGTGAATTTTTCTTCACCCTTTAAGCTTTAGTACTGCATTGTTATTGTAAAATAATTCGATATAAAAACCAACGTTTTTAAAAATAACGTTTTTATATGGTAGCAAAGTTTATTAAAGAAAATTATTGAAATATTAGTTAAAACTGTTAGTTATTTTTAACTTTAAAATTTACTTAAAAAGATACATTTGTGAGCATATTAAGAAATTCATAATACTCATAAAATCAAAACATGCATTTGAAAGTTTGTAAGTCATTCTATTAAAAAAAATGGGAACCAGAATTCAGGAAAGGTTTATCCTTGGCGACAAGAATTATTTGGCAGTATTTTGCCAAATGTGGCTACCCTGTTCCGTTTCACGGATTTAACGCTCAGCAAAAAAAAAAAAAAAAAAACCCCAAAGTTTGGTGCCAATTTTTGAAATCGCGCCAAGTGTTTGGGCTAAACTGCATTATTAAAGAAAATATTAGTTAAAACTTGTCGCAAATGTCTAAATATTGCTTTGTTAGGCGAGTACGAACGATTCCCAAAATTTCAAAGCTCTAGCTTGATGGGAAGTTGGTTAAATTAACGATCGAAAATTTGATGACACACACACACACACACACACCAAGTGAAATTCAGAAAAACGTTTTAAAATATCAATTTACAAAGTATTTCTTTGTTTTTATTTGTCCATGAATCATTTGTGACATTTTTACTGAATCATTATTTATCACTTAACTAATTCCCAAAACCTTTCTAGTGAGTATTAATTTATAACTGATTTTATACCGCTATAATTGAAAATTCAAGCCAGAATACTTGCGTGCACATCACACCAACACTCTCCTTATTACCATAGTCTGCATTATTTTCAACTCAATTCTCTGTCATTTTTATACGACTTGAATATATCTTTTCACTTCACTTCCGGAGTTTACTTAATTTGCATTACGTTCCATTTGATTAGGAAGAAGCTTGGAACTCTAAAATATAAAATTAAAAAGAAACCTTAGATGCTATTTGAAGGGAAAATATTCACGAATAGCCCATGTTAAAATGTAACAAGCGATATTTTGGAATCTAACCCAAACAGAAAACACGAGAACATAAACTTCTGTTGCGAATAAGAATAAAGATAAATATTTGTAGTTACTACATATTTCACTAAAACTATGATCTAACATATTTCAACATTGACTGTACCATACTGTTAAGTTTATGAATTTAGATTGATATATACGTATATGTAAGAATACAATAAATGTTAATTTTTTTAATTTCGATTTTATGAAAAATACAAAAGTCAAAATAACATGAGTGATTAGAGTAATAAATCAGAAATGAATAAACTATGTAAGAAAGAAATGTAAAATTATCAACGATATAAATAAATTTATTATGCCTTTTAAAAGTTAGAACATAATTGTAAGGTTTCAAATCTTCCATCGTACTTATACTTCAGTATTGGCTATCTTTTCGGCACTCCTTGGCAGAGAAACTGACGAACTTTTCATGTATGCGTTGTTGAGAAAGTGAATTTTAGAATTTACGCAGATATTAAAGTTCTATACGTTAATAATTTCACCTATCGCATTTATTAAGCAAAACGTGATTTTGTGTGTGTGTGTGTGTGTGTAACTGTAAATCAACTTTCTTTTGTATGTGTTAGCTGAACATTTTCAGTTGTAGGGAGAGAACTTTATTATAATGCATAATTACTTTTTTACAAAACTTACAGTTATTTTCCTATTTCACTGGTTGCAAAACAAAAAGTTTATTACTATTAAGATTGCAATATTAGACCTTTATCAAAGTCGTCTTTCTTTATAAAGGGGCAGAGAGCAAGAAATCATTTAGGGGATAAAACATTTTTGTGAAGTCAAAAGAAATTACAAACACGAGAATTTCCCCTAATGTACGTTTATTTAATGAGTGATTTTATTTTTGCTCTTATATTAATCACTTCAGAAAGATACAATTTTTTACAACGTTTTTCTGAATTTCACTTGGTGTGTGAGTGTGTGTGTGCGTCATCAAATTTTCGATCGTTAATTTAACCAACTTCCCATTAAACTAGAGCTTTGAAATTTTGGGAATCGTTCGTACTCGCCTAACAATGCAATATTTAGACATTTGTAACAAGTTTTAATTCTTTCAATAATTTTAATAAGTAAAAATATTCTTTCCCCTCGGCGCTTTTATGATTAAGGGAAAAATTTCTTTTCCCCCCTCTGGAACACCGGGAACTCCCCATACGCCACATGAGGTATCGTAAAACTCACAAAGGGGAGATAGTAAGGGTTGCTGACTTTCAGTCAGTAATCATTCGCAAGGAAGAAAGTTTCCAATATTTGATGCTGTGTCTTATCATGATAATTTTTTCCGAATTCTGGTTCCCATTTTTTTTAATAGAATGACTTACAAACTTTCAAATGCATGTTTTGATTTTATGAGTATTATGAATTTTTTAATACACTCACAAATGTCTCTTTTTAAGTAAATTTTAAAGTTAAAAATAACTAACAGTTTTAACTAATATTTCAATAATTTTCCTTAATAAACTTTGCCACCATATAAAAACGTTGGTTTTTATCTCGAATTTTTACAATTTTTTTTTTCGATGCTTAATATCAAGTGCATTCAAGCGTTCTGCACATATGCTTGCCTAAAAAGTTTAGCTTAGATTGGGATACTCGGGAGTTTCCCGAATCAAATAACAAAAACTAACCATTCGCAACATCAAGAATTAGTTCCAGAAGATTGTCGAAATTCATAGATCTACAATAATAATGCGTACGATAAAATGAACTTCATATAATACAGACAACGATAGGAATATTGTTAAGTTTTCATGTGCAAGAGTACATGATTTTATTTCTTGATAATGTTAAGGACCCCCATCAATCACGGGGCCCTAGTGCATAGTGCCCATCGCACCCCCTCCCCCAGATGGCCGGCTCTTATCCTCATTCCACGAATCCTCCCAAATTTAATTCTTAATACCTTAAAAATTTAGTGAGACCCTATATTTTCAGGAAAAATGGGCTTTATGATGTGGACCATGTTAAAATATTCTATAACATTTATCGTTGCTCATCCTCTGTGTGTGTATATATATATATATATATATGTGTAACGTATCCTGTCGACTAAATGTAACGTATTTATTTTAACGTTTGTCAATAGTAATGAATTATTCCATACATGGCCGAAATACTTTTATTTCCATATTGTAGTAGACTTAAGTCGGGTTTCGGCCACCTGGCCAAAGCGAAGTTACCATACAAATCTCAAAATCAACAGAGAGAGAGAGAGAGAGAGGACGAGCATAAAAGAACAGCAATAAGAAGCGGGGAGAATATAAGAAGAGCGCGTTTTTCGCTGTGTTTTTCTATTTATATGAGGGAACATTCAATTAAACGTCAGAATCCAAACTGTCTGAATGGAGGGACTTCCAGGGAAGATAAGTATAGACCTAAAGTCTGGTAGGAATCATCCCTACAGGTCTGTTCCGTGAGAAGAGAGCATTGTCAGCGAATTTTTTAAAACGCGTGATTGAATTAATTAAAAAGAATAGGAATTGTATCAGGAAATCCGAATGAACATTATCGTTTAAAGGAGAGAATGGGCAAATTTAGTAAATTAAATTATTTAAGTGAAAAATAAATGTGAATTAAGTTAAATCATTTCATATATATGTGTGTGTGTATGTGTGTTTTGTTAAACAATGGTGTATGAAAGGTTTTAAGACTTACCAAATGATGTGTCTCCCCAGCCTAAAAGTGTAGTATTCTGACCAGCAAGACATCTTGATGCGATTTCTGGTGATGGTAGACATATGTGAGCCACATAGGGAGAAAGAATCTCTTTATCCAAAGTAAGCATGGCAATGTCGTTGTGATATTGCCTGGGTACATATCCTTCGTGAATGACAATTTTCTTAACGTTGTAAGGGTAGCCTCCATCAACACGTATATTTCCAACGTTCACTGTATATTTCTTCGGGTTTAATGTCTCCCTAAAATAATATTTTTTTTACTAAACGTATATTTAAAGGACTTTGATTTTTTTTATACAAACATTTGTGTCCGTTAAGCTTTTTTTTTTTTTTTTTTTTTTTTTTTTTGAATTTTAACAAACTTTCTGTTAGGTAGTTTTATAAATCTAGTGAAAACCATTACTTCTAAACAATAATGCTGTCTTGAATGATGAACATAAAATAAATAGAAATTGATGTTTCTACGATTCTCTTTTTATTATTATTCCATCGCCCTTTGTAACATTAAAAAAAATCTACTTTTGAAATACAAAAACGATACCAACTTTTATCGATAAAAAAATCAAAGTAAACAATAATGCAAAAAAAATCGAATTATTATTCAGATATTAAAATTGAAGTGAGCGATAAAATATTTAAGTAGATAATATATTATGAAAGCTAACGATAATATCATATTTAGATTTTTAAAATCGAAGCAAATCATAAATTATTTAATTGGTATATCTTAGAGGGAAATATATCTGTTGTTGTAAGATAAAAATAAAATAAATCTTTGTAAATTCCTTCACAACAATTTCGTTCCTTATGGTTAATTGAACATTAAAATGCTCTTAAAACCTTCAAATTCTGTTTTCACCTTTTTATGTTCGTGTTTCAACTAATATAATTAATATCTGTGTTTTTAACTTAGGCTTCAAGTTATGTTTTTGAGAGAAATAATGCAGGATTATATTTTTTTCGGTCTCTGAAATTTAACACAGCTTGCAACAGACTGCTAAGAATGAAAATCTTTTTCCTAATCTATTCTCTATTTAATTTACCCAATTGTTTCAATTCCAGAGCTCCGATTTTTTTAAAAAATTTTCAACCTATATTTTAAACCTAGCAATTATTTTCAATGTCTCTATTAAGCTTTTTATATGCTTTTTGATTTTAATTATTCAAAATAAAAAACCCAAATAAAATTATAGTTTTAAATTGAAAAAAGTTTCAGTTTTAGACTAATATACAAAAGCGGTTTAATCAAACTGATTTATCTGGAAAAGGTATCCATATTATTTTATTAGCTAATTGAGAATAACAATTTTTTAAGTATTACATTTACTATCATTTTTATTACGCGCTTTATCTCTGTACCAATATAAATTTGAAATATGTTGAGCTATAGCTCTGTTATTTCATATCATCATATTCAGTTTATCATCTCCTAACCTTTTAGTTTCACTATTATGGAGAGTTTTAAGAACATTCATCGTCAAAAAGAAAAAGTTGCTCCTTGAAGAAGTAATCAGATTGAAATGATATTTGAAAGTAAGTTCTTACTTAAAAACAATAAGAAATAATTAAAAAATTGAGCGTAGGCATGACAAAAATTATTGGTCAAAATACAAAATCATTGCAACTCTCAATCGAATGTTAAGCCGCCATTATTTCTAATTATTCCATACGTTTGGTATGGAGTAGTAGACGCTCTTAGCAGTGCCATGACTCAACTCATCCCGTGCCGATTGAGCTTTGTCATGTAGATCTTGCAAATTATGTGGAAACGGTTGAGTCTTAACAAACCGACTTACACTATCCCATAAGTTTTCGAAAGGCTGGTTTCGATTGGCGACAGGTTTACTAGACACGGCATAATATCTATGGCTACGAGACAAGCTCTTGAGATGGCAGCCGTATGAACACGAGTGTTGTAATGTTGGAATAGAAGATTGGGATAGATATTCTCTCTCATGGCCACAGATCGAAGCACTCTCAGCGACTCTCTTCTACAACAACGTTAGAAGTTAAAACGCCTTACTTAACCAGCCAGATATTTTTTTAGCCTAGTTGGAAGGAGCGCATTCTTCGGACTTACTGGTCCAGGGTTCGAAACAGCAGAGGCACTCAAGGTCATCTACTCTCTCCCCTTCCTCGGAATTGGAAAACCACTGGCCGCCGAACACTTCTTTAATGTATCTTAAATCTTCAAAGAGGCTCTGAGGAAGACCAACAGTGATCGGGCATCGTACGGGAGCGCACCTTTTTACCATTACATTCTGCTGCCTGGATGTATGACTAGTGGCAATAAATCGTCCATCTTGGCCTTATCGCTTTGCTTACCCACACGGTCCTCATCTAAACAAAAACGAAAATTCATCACTAAAAATGACTCGCTGTCATTACTCATGGTCCCATACTGCTCTTTAGTGCAGTATGGGGCATTGCTGTGTTGGAAATCTTTGGCGACATGGTTGGGATGTTGTGACGCCGGCCCGACCCGGGCTGCATCTTGTGCCATAGTTAGATTCAATTATTAAACACTAAGACACAATAACCAATCAAAGAGACACTAGAACAATATTTACGGAATTTATTTTCTATTTACTATAACAGCAACTATATATGCTCTCCAAGGGAAGATTTCTACTACTCAAATTCAATCCACCAATAGTAATCAAACAGACTCTTACCACTAATCCTTCCTCGACTGCAACTCAAACTCCGCAACTAATGTAGCAATCTGGAACACTAAATCTCTGTAAATACTACGCCTTTAGTCCTGACGTCTATTTCAACCTCTCTTTTCAACTCCTCATGCAACCTCTCTTTCCACTTCTCCTTCAGCCTCTCTATATCTTCTCCCTCAGCTTCTCTATCGCGACTTTCAGTCGGAGTTTATATATTTCCTAACTCTCCCGCTTCACTTCATTTCTACCTGCTTCCTATCCGCATATTCCCGTTTCATTTTTGGTTGGGCAAAGGTAGTTTAGCAAAAGCAATCAATCTCAATCAGCAGCCGCTCAACACAGCTCAACAGCCAGCTCTCAACAGCAATCTCAAACCGCTTCACTTCATTTCTACCTGCTTCCTATCCGCATATTCACGTTTCATTTTTGGTTGGGCAAAGGTAGTTTAGCAAAAACAATCAATCTCAATTAAAAGTCCCCAAGGTTAGTGAAGAGAAACCGTGAATAGCCCAATGTCACAATGTCAAGTGCAATCTTTGTAATGATTACTTTACTGCTGTGTGGTAGTGGGATGACGACTGATGTGTCATTCATTTCACTATATATATATTTTTAAATTTTTATATTTTATTTCATTTATAATGTAAATATGCTTGGAATTATATGTATATTTATTTCAAGCTGAAATAGGGGAAAAGAAAAAAAAAACTACTCGGCTATTAAATTATATTTAGTTAAAAATTAAAGGAAAAGCGAATGCCTTATTTTCATCCTCTAAGTTTATATTTTCCATTATTCATTTTTTTTTTTTAACCTCAACAATATCTCTCAAAACATTACGATATGCATAATGACTTACATTTATTTGACTTTATAGTATTCGGCCGTATCGATGTGTAAGTGAAAGTAACCTCAGGGCGAGAGTTCAAGGCTTCTCTTCACTTTTTATGCATAACAGTTACAAGTTGATTTAAACCTGTTCAGGGTCTCCATGAATTCGCTTGAGCCAGAAGGCTATAGTAAGAATTTTCTTCTTCTTTTTTTATAGCGAATAACCT
Organism: Nephila pilipes; assembly: GCA_019974015.1. Classification (NCBI taxonomy): domain Eukaryota; kingdom Metazoa; phylum Arthropoda; class Arachnida; order Araneae; family Nephilidae; genus Nephila; species Nephila pilipes. Next base: position 21,297 of record BMAW01093521.1, read on the forward strand.
TAACAGGAAAACGTCTTACTAGTAATTATTCTTGTATATCTTCAATGATAATGAAACATTTGACCAAGTATTTAAAAAATAAAGCGTAGAGGATGTACATCTTTTTCAAATCATATCTCAGAGTCTAATATTGAAAAGTTATTTGGGATATAAGAGTCTTCGAAAGTTTTCTTTATATTCATTTAGAATGATAAAATTCACTTTGATCGACCCCTTCCCTCTTATTCAGCAATAAAAATCATATAAATAAGAAATAACAGTTCTTTATATTTTCCATTTTCAGAAGTTTGACTCAAAAAATTTTAACACATTATACACATACACAACGTGTTAAAAAGTTATATAAATTTATATTTAATGATGCTGTTAAATCTGTACCGGAACAATGCGTGACAATAGCATGTAATTTAATTATTTATGAATGATGTGTAAAATGCAAACGATATTAACTTTATTCTGATTTTCATGTTTTAATATTTTTTTTTTATAAAATGCAGACGATATTTATTAAAAATTAATAACATTAAATTATTTTTTAATTTCTTCCATCGCTAAATGGCAACAAAAGATTGTTTTGTGGAATATTTTTTATCGGAGTTAGTTGCAATAAAGAGTAAATAAAAGTGATGAGTAAATAGAAGTGTTTGTGGGGAGGTTTTGGAGTGAGAATTTAGTAACTAATAAATGCCTTAAAACCCTTACCTGTGTGTATCAAAACAATGGGCAGCAGATAAAATGTGATTTCTATCAATGAGGCTCCCCCCACATAAATGTCTTCCATTTTTACGTATAGATACCTAATTAGAAGAAAAATAATATATACTCGCTCAATATCCTTCCTTAAAATTGAGCAAGTATTTTCATAAGTATATTATGTATGATAGATCACGATAATTTTAATTATCTGTTGATTACTTAGAAAATAATGGATAAGATCCATATTTGACAAAATTTTTGAATTTCTCTCTAAAGAGAAAGAATATCAGTTATGCAAAAAAGGTTGTTTAGAAAAAAAATTGTATTATTATAAGTAAAATTTAAGAGGCAGATGAAAAATGAAATAATTATAATAGCATAAATAAATTAAGGTGTGTACACAAGTTTTCTTTCGTAAATTTCCTACGTTAAATTTTTTTTATATGTGCTATCATGTTGTTTTGAGAAAATGGCTTCAACATATCAACATATAAAAAAATAATTTATAAAAAAATTTTTAAAGTCAATTCCTATTTAGGTCAACAATTTTTTTTTATTTTAGTTACTTTTTATTAAATAATTACAATTAATATAAATATGTATATACATATGGCAGAATCACAATATTAAGTGGCAAAAGAAATTTTTTCTCAGCAATCTACGCGCTTCGTCACTGATGGTATTTATTCCTAAAATTATATCCTGTTAAATACCTTATATAAGATAATTTTTTTTTCTCCCATATAAAACTAAAATTAATTATTTGAAAATGAAATAAAAAAAATTATGCTTCGACGATGTAATGGACTCTTCGGTATTAAATAGACTGAAAGTATCAACACATCACTTTATTCTTCTGAAAACATAACTAACTATTTACAGCTGTTGCCAATGGTGCAATAGAAATATTTGATATAGTCTCGTTTCCTACATCCTCCCCCTCCCTGGTCAACCTCGAGAGGGATGACCAGAGGTACCTGTCGGGTTACCTTTCGATCATTAACTCTCAATTCGCAGGATCTTATCTTCCCATCACGTCCCTGGTGTAGGTCCATCACTCTGGCCTTCTTCCACATATGCCGAGGTCGGACGTCTTCTTGCAGGAGCACGATATCGCCAAATAGGATGTTAACAAGACTGTCCTGGTTACGAAGATGAAAAGATCGCAGTTGAAGTAAATATTCCTTTGACTATTTTTTCCAAAAACAGTCAAGTAAGTCCTGCTGCGGCTTGAAAATTCTCTTAAGTCTCGTGTTATTATCCGGGCTGGATGGAATGGCCGTTAATTTTCGTCCTGTCAAGAAATGAACTGGTGTTAAGGCTGCGGAGTTGTCGTCTTTTCCCTCTTCGTAGACCAATGGTCGGCTGTTGAGACCGGCTTCAATTCCAACAAGGACAACTGTCAGACTTTCCTCGTCTAAAATTGCTCGTCCGAGTACCTTTCTCAGACATTGTTTGATAATTCCCATCAGGCGTTCCCACCAGCCTCCCCACCAAGCCGCTCATGGAGCGATAAATTTCCAAGTTGCTATTTTTTAAAGGCGAAATCTCAATAACGTAGCCATGATATCGGGAAGTAAATTTGGTTCAATTTCAAAAATGTCGTTTAAAGATGGATGACCTGGAAAATGAGAAGATGTGTCGAAAACTATACGACACTTGGTTTCTTCATTTGCAATTTTCTATACTGCATGATGGGTTAAGTAAAATAAACGTTCTTTATAGTGTGCTATTTGTGATACGATTTCAACTTGTTTTTTTTTCTTTTATCAATGTACTCTTGCATGATTTCAAAATATTCTTGTTTAAAAACTGTGTCTGTGTGTAGTTTTCTTGATAAAGAAATGAAACATCGAATTGTGACTTCATAATTGTTTGATGAAAGTTGAACTTCTGGTTTCTATGGTAATTTTAGTAATCGTCTACCATCGATGATTTCAAAAGATTGATGAAAGTTTGTCAAGAGTTCAAAGTTACAGGTGCTTTTTTTCTCTTGAATTGATTATATGCCAATGATTTCTAAGCTCCTGAATTCGCGTACCTGATTGTCAAACGCTTGAGTTGAAGTATCCACATTAGTATTATGAACTGTAGGAATGAAGGAAACTGTTGCGCGAGATCGAGGTCCACTAAGTATACACCAAAAAATTGATGGGACCAAGGTCAGAGAATACGACAGCTTGACCGGGGATTCAGAATTCACGACATTCCAGTAGAAATCTGCGCCTATTAAAATCTTAATTGGTAAGTTCGACTGGGAATCATCTGGGTCCCCAAGTTTCAGTCGTTTGTTTTTCGCGAAGAGTGAAACGTCAGTTGGTGGAGGCGGATGTGATGCATATGTTGAGGCTTTCGTATGCAATAATGTTGACTTGAGATTTGTCCCAGATGCTTGATAACTGAAATTGAACTTATCTTCGCGTTTGAGTAAAACTAGATGAAGATTCGAACGCTTGAATTTCTAATGGTCTGATTGAAATAACAGGAAGTTTCAAACTGTTTACAAGATCAGAACAGACAAAACTACATTGACTTCTACGAAGAACTCAGTTAGGTATTGGTGGTTAAATATCTGGGTCTGCACCTTGATCAAAAATCAACTTATTCTAAACATATTAAACATTTAAAAGATAAATTTTGGAACAAAATTCATTTCTGCATCAACTTAATTGGAAAACATTCACCACTTTATCTCAAAAACAAAATTCTACTCTATAAGCAGATTTTTCGCCCAGTTATCACCTACTCCTCCCCCGTTTGGGGGCGGCAGCCCCGATCCATCTGAAACATATTCAAACGCTCCAAAACAAAATTCTTAGAATCATGACAAACGCTGCATGGTACGTCAGGAACTCTGTCATACACAATGACCTCCAAATTGAAAATTTCATCACCAAACTATCTCAAAATTTTTTCACAACTATAGAAAATCACCAAAATCCCTTGATCAGAGCACAAACAATATTAACAGAAGTAAACCTAAAACAAAATTTCGCCTACAAAACTACTAAATGGTCTCAACCTCTCAAACCACCGTATTTTCATATTATTAATAAGTGCTAAATCTTTGCTGACAAAAGTTCGCTGATAGCCGATAAAGCATCACTTCCCCCCCACACCTTTGGAGGTTGTGGAAATGGTTGCAGATTTACTGTAAACATTTCTACCAAACCCCCATAGCTTAGATTCAACTATCTTAATTTCTAATTTCCTCACCCCTTTTTTTTTTCTTCTTTTTTTTAATTTTTTATTTCTTAAATTCAAATTCTCGAAATCTCTAATTGTTCTTGTTAAGTTTTTACCATATGATACACTGAGCAGAAACGGCTCTCGATTACCATCTAATTTTAGTAGTAGTACATTGACTTCCACAATCCAAAAGGCAACGTGTAAATTTTGTAATCCCAGTTGGACCCGTTATGAAAACTCGCGCTGTTTACAAATGAACAAAATTGAACTTAAGAATGTCAATTTTGTTTGTATATGCAGTCACAGACTGCTCTCCAGTTGGAGTTCTACGTACCAGTACGTAGATACATGGTGTTTTTTCTTGCATTTAAGACAGCAGTATTTGTCTTTACGATACCAATTTTTTTTTTGGCATGGCCACGGTTAGTACACAGGAAACATCTGTTGGTAGCCTTTAATTTCTGTATGCGTGCGTCTATGTTCATCACAGAGTTGCAATGTTGAGGTCAATGTTCGGCAGTTTCGCAGAAAAGGCGAAAGGGTGAATTTTTTTTAGCTTTAGTAACTGGTTTAGAACCCACATTGAAATTTTCTAAAGAGGATTTTATGAAAGTAGTAAGCCTTTAATATTATTTGCTGCAACTGCTCCCTCAACTTCCTCGGCTAAAAACTTCATCAATTTTGTAATGTCGCCTTCAGCCGAGTTTTCACGTTTGGCGTATACAACCCAATTACAGCACATATCATGTGCAAAAGCACGGAATATTTTTGGAGGCTATTGGCGGTCATAATTTATATCATGCCAAACATAAGCTATTTCATTACCATGAGGATAGTTAAATACTTTCTAATTACAACTTTGAGTGAAGTGCTTTTGCTAATTTCATTGACAAAAACTTGTCATTGGCATGGTTTCGGATGTGATTGGTAGCAATGTGGTCATGACAGCGGACTCCTGGCTGGAATTATTTCGTCAAGTCTTGGGATCGAATCTTCAGTGTATCTGTAGTGACTCCAAGTATTTCCATTGGTGTGGTGTGAAGGTTTGGAGTGGGAGATACCAGCTCAGGTGTCGTCCTTATCAATTGATCGAGATTTAAAATTACGAGGTCCGTCGCCAGTAGCCCTCATGTGACTTCTAGGGGCGATGTAAATAAATAGACAGGTTATGTTTCAGTAAAGCGGCGGAAAGCTTAATGTGGCGGACCTCGTAATTTTAAACAACCGTCAAAGGACAAGGAAGTAAATAGAGATCATAAATTTCTCTCGCAAATTCCCCTCAACATGAAGGATGGACTCTTTAGCCAGTCCACCGTTACCCATGGCCATTCAACGTTTCTCTTTAAGCGACTATTTAACAAATTTAAACCTTAAATAGCTGTAATATTATTGGTATACATTTATTTAGCATAATTCATTTAAAAATATCTCCAGCTAATTAATTGGTTTCGCTTATAAACAATAATATGTAATTAAATTATATAAGTTGATAAAATAAAGGATAAGAAGTTTTCTAATATTTTTCCGCATAAAAGCTTGTAGATGAATTTCTATGCAAATAAATTTCAGAATATTGCTTTAGAAAAATATTTGTTGAAATTTCATTTTGTCTCTTGTGACCGAGAGACTCTACACTCACTATTTATGGTGAGTATAGAGTTTGTTATTTAATAATGCAGAATAATTTTTTTAAGTCGTTTCATTATAATTTCATAGATTTTACTATATGCCGAGAATATACCTTTTGTATTTTTAAGATATATTTCTTTCTGGGATTATATGTGACAATTAAATCGTCGAATGTGTTCAATGCTAATTTAGACGCAATTCGAACGTGATAAATATTTTAAATTTTTGAAAAACTCCTAGAACATCAGTCAATCTAATCATTGATTGATAATAAAGGATTTCTTTAATCTCAGTCAAATATAAGAAAAAGAAATGTTTGATGATATTCAAACATATTTCGATTTAAAAACTTCGAATGTATTTCGAGTCTTAGAAATGACGTGAAAAAAACGTTTGAGACGTGACGTTTGCTTAAGAGATGATATTTATTCTTCTCATTCGTGGCAATATTAACAGGTTATTAACTGATAACACAAAAGTAATATTCATCAGTACGAATAATTACACTAACTTAAGCGGAATTGTTATACTATCACCGAAATAAGATAAGATTACAATTGACATTTTACAATTACCAAAAATAAAACATGTCTTGTAAAATCAACTTTTTTCAAGAATTAATTTTTATATACTGAGAAGATACAAGACATTGCATAGATACTTTATATTCAAGAATTAATCTTTATACTTATATATTTATTTATAATTTCTTAAAAAATTTGTCTGTATATTTAATGCTACCAAATACGTATTAATATAAATTTCAAAGCATATTACCTTTATTTTCCTTTTTGCGAAAAGTTCATGAAATATAGCAATATATGTACTTATTACTTTGCTTTCGAAACGTTATGAATTCTTCGTTAGACTAGAAACGAAATAGTTTCTTGAAATATAGTGAAGAAAGGAAATGCTATCTTTATACTAATTTAGCACTGGAGAAAAATATTACAGAAAGAAAAGACACTCTTAGATTTTAAATAATAGTTTAAAATAAATCATAGTTTTTATTAAATATAAATAATAATTTCCTCAAAGTTTTTAATGAGAAATAATAGTTTATCGAGTTAAAAATACTTTAATAAGCGAACAAATGGTACTACAGAAATGAGAATAAGCAATATAGCTTCTAACGTGTTCTTCTAAAAACTTTCAAAACTAATGTTTAATGCGCTGATATTTTTAAAGATAGCAGGATTTACATGATAACATGTACAAGTACGCGTGAATGATTCAGGTATATTTTTAAAAAAATTTATATAAATTTACATTTTTTTTTTTAATTTCATGTTGTATTTCTACAGTCTGCGGCAAAGTAAAAATGATATTTAGAAGAAACATTGCCAAAAAGAAACATTTTTACATTTATTCAGTTTCAAAAATTAATAAAACAAGAACAGGTAAAAATTGGGACCTTTTTCATAGTGCGTTGACTCTGTGACCATAAAGGTAAGTTGTTTATTTTGTATCGTACATTATACAGATTCCTCAGTTATAAGAAGGTTAATGGTTTTGGCTAAACACTATAAAAATAAGAAGCTATTAAATTTATCAAACACAATTTATCTATAAAAATAATTTTTAAAATTAGGAAAAATTCTTCTCTTAAATGGAATTTTTCCTTAATAGTGTAAAGAGATTGATCAAGAAAATTTTTAAAAAATATTGATTACCAATCATAAAAGACAAACATACACTTTTTCTCTCTACTTCAGTTTTATTCAAATATAAATCTGAAGTAACAAAAACTCATACAAACTCCACAGTCTGAGAAAGCGTAAATTACAAAGAACATTTTATCAAAAACAGGAAACCAAAACACCAAAAAAAATTCCTTCGTCTGAGGAAATGTACAAAAAAAAAAAAAAAAAAAAAAAAAAAAAAAAAACAATACACATCTAATAAGGCACAAAGATCACGCTCATGAATTTGTCTGTTTTTATAAAAAGGATAGCAAAATTAAAAGAGTACTGTTTTTAATTTAAAAAACAGGCGTCTATTTTTAATGAATAAGCAATTGTCACCTTAAAATACCTCATATAATATAAGCAAATTCTTGTTACAGATCTCACAAATATAAGGCTTTGTGATGATATGGATACGCATTTATTTTTTCTTCACGTACCTCTTTTAACGAATGAAATGCTGAAGATTTCACACATCAGGAAGCGACAGATTTCGCTCATTTTCGTTTGAATGGACTCTCAAATGTGTCTTTAAGAGCTCATTTTCAGAGAACATCGTGTTGCACATTTAGCAAATATATGTTGTTTTGTCGGTGAGGATAGGCAAATGAGTTTGTAAATACGCACTTTCAGAGAAAACCTTGTTGCAGATTTCACACAAAGCTATTCGATGGTATGAACACGAAAGTGCCTATTTAAAGTGTAGCTTTTAGAAAACGCCGTGTTAAAAATTTCACAATTAAAAGGCTCTTCTTTCGTAAGGACACGCAAAAATGTGTCTTTAAGTTCCCACTTTCAGAAAACGCCTTGCTTCAGATTTCACAAATATAAGGTTTTTCTTTCGTATGAACACGCAAATGCATTTTTAAGTTGCCATTTTTAGAAAACGTCTTGTTGCAGATTTCACAAATATAGGGTTTTTCTTTCGTATGAACACGCAAATGTGTTTTTAAGTGCCAATTTTGAGAAAACGCCTTGTTGCAAATTTCACAAATATAAGGCTTTTCTTTCGTATGGACACGCAAATGTCTTTTTAAGTTCCCACTTTCAGAAAACGCCTTGTTGCAGATTTCACAAATATAAGGTTTTTCTTTCGTATAGACATGCAAATGTCTTTTTAAATTCATACCGTCAGACAAAGACATGTTGCTGATTTCAGAACTATAAGGCTTTTCTTTGGTATGGATCTGCTTGTGCCTCTTTAAATTGTAGCTTTTAAAGAAAACCTTGCCGCATATTTCACAAATGTAAGACATTTCTTCGGTATGGACACGCAAATGAGTTCTTACTTTCTGAAAACACTTTGTTGTAGGATTCAGAAATATAAAGCATTTCTTTAGTAAGGTTGCATAAATTCCTTTTAAATTACCATTTACAGCCTGGTAGAAAGTTTAACTCGAATAGGGATTTTATATCCATTTTAATTAAAGACACAAAATATATGTACTAAAAATTGAGAAGTGTTTTCTACTCAGTAACTGTTACATAGAATGAAATTCAGATGTAAATCAGAGTGTTCCTTGTAATGAAACAATGACAAACTTCTTTTTGGAATTGATTAAAAATTAATTGGCTTCTAGGTAACACTCTTTCATTTCAACAGTAATTTTAAATTCGTTTCATTATTATATACCATAACAATGTTAATTTATTTCGCGTTGTTTTATTTTCAGAAAAGATTAACTAATTATGAATAATTGGGTATGATTTCAATTTTTATCACGCCGAAAGTAGAATGCTCTCCTGCAGGCCATTTCAAATAGCATACAGACCATGGTTTCTAACAGGAAACAGAAAGCTAAATTAAATTTGGAAAAAGTTGGCTAAGTTATCATCTTAATTATTGGTTGGAGGGTTTTAATTAACGTCACTCTGATGAGTATGGAAACTATTCGTGACGGATCGGGAAAATTGAAACAAATGTCAAATGACGAGGATTATAAACTAGAGAGATCCTACCGATTTCTCCCACATTCTACACAATACAAAAGGAAGACATTCTCTCTAAACTATGCTTCTTTTTTATCGCATCCTTTCACGGTTCTCTTGGATAAGATTTTTAAATATTACTTATATTAAATATCGCATTTAGAAAGTTTTATGTATGTTTTTTATTATATAAAACTTCCTATTAATACATTTATTTTGCTTATAAGCAGAAAATTATTGTTAAATACTATGAAAATTAAATAAACCGTTAAAATATAATTTTCTATATATATGCTTATCGTATTGGTGGAGCTAAAATTCTTCCGTATGATTGTGTGTTTTCGCCTAAGGCGTCCAACGCTCGTAATCGTCATTACAATCGATATATAACTCATTTAATGCAGATGGAGATGGATTTTTAATAGGTATTAGGTTTTCTAAATAATCTAGATGAGTTTGTACCATTTTATTCTTATTGCCATATTTTGATTTTAAAATATCCTTTGTTGTTGTATATGTATTTGCAGTTATATTTATTCCCTCAACCAGTCGTTTTGCCTCTCCATCTAAATATCCTCGTAAAAAAACGTGTTTGTCAATAAGCGATAAACGTTCGTTTTTATCTATGCAGTTTTCAAAAAGCTCCCAAACACTATGAAATTCTTTAATTTCACCGCAAAACGTATTTATTTATATTGTAGGTAGGTTTACTTTAATGTTTGAAGTCGTAGATGCGTAATTTATACCGTCCGCTATTGGCGGTAGCGTGTTATTTATAACTACTATCAGGAGTTGGCGATCTTGGGGAAGAAAAATTCGTGTTCGAATTCTTTTTACAACGTTTTTCTGAATTTTACTTGGTGTGTGTGTGAGTGTGTGTGTCATCAAATTTTCGATCGTTAATTTAACCAACTTCCCATCAAGCTAGAGCTTTGAAATTTTGGGAATCGTTCGTACTCGCCTAACAATGCAATATTTAGACGTTTGCGACAAGTTTTAACTAATATTTCAATAATTTTAACAAGTCAAAATATTCTTTCCTCTCGGCGCTTTTAGGATTGAGGAAAAAATTTCTTTCCCCCTCTGGGAGCACCGGGCACCCCCCACGCAGCATGCGGTATCATAAACCTTTTGTACTCACAAAAGGGAGATACTATCTCCCCTTTACTATCTCCGAGATAGTAAGGGTTGCTGACTTTTAGTCAGCAATCATTCTCAAGAAAGAAAGTTTCCAATATTTGGCGCCATGTCTTATCACAATAATTTTTTCTGAATTCTGGTTCCCATTCTTTTTTAATAGAATGACTTACAAACTTTCAAATGCATGTTTTGATTTTATGAGTATTATGAATTTTTAATACTCTGACAAATGTCTCTTTTTAAGTAAATTTAAAGTTAAAAATAACTAACAGTTTTAACTAATATTTCAATAATTTTCTCTAATAAACTTTGCCACCATATAAAAACGTTGTTTTTAAAAACGTTGGTTTTTATATCGAATTATTTGTAAGTAAACATCGCTAAATGAGCATTTTCTGTGTATTTTTCGCAATCTATTATGTCTTTATTATATTCTTCATCGTTTAGAAGTTCGTGGATTTTATCGTCTGCCAAAGTTTGTTCGTTTTGTTTGTCTTGTAAACGTTCAACTCTATATCTAAATCAGTTTTTTCACTAGTTGGATCATTCACTTTTGTTGTCAGTTTCATAATGGCGGCGCGAATTGTTGATCGTTTGCGTTTATGTAAATCAAGTTTCTCTTTAACGATTGACATTATAATTCGGGTTCGTATCGGAAGTTTAAGCAAACAAGTTTAGTATGACTTACCCTACTATTTTTTCGTCACCAAAATGTAGTGGACTCGTCGGTATTAATTTTAGTTTAGTTTTTATTAACGTTGCACTAGAAGCAACACGAGGGTTATTGGCGACGGACCTTGTAATTTTGAACCACGGTCAAGTGACGCCTCGTCAGTATTAAATTATACTGAAAGTATCAACACATCACTTTATTCTTCTGAAAACATAACTAACTATTTACAGTTGTTTTTAACGGCGCAACCGAAATATTTGATATAGTCTCGTTTCCTACAGACGAGATTTGATCCGAAGGCATGAAGATTCTACGCCGACGATCTACCAATTTTGCCATTGCAAGATAAATGACATAGTAGAAACATTGGCTGATTTCTTAATTCATCCGGTAAATTAAATGGTTGGAATGCCGTTTAGCCCTTAGCGACTGGAATTATTTGGCGGTACTTTGGCAAATGTGGCTTACTTAGTCTGCTTCGCGGACTTAACGTTCAGG
>BMAW01093521.1:32835-55011 GCA_019974015.1 Nephila pilipes
GTTGGGATAAATTACATTTTCACCAATTAAATTTAACTAAATGAATTACTATTTGAGAAAACTGTATTAACATCAAATGTCATTCACTACAAGTTTAAAAAAATGTATTTGAACTTGAGTAAATGAATAAAAAAGTATTTTATTAACGATTGAAATTTTAAACAAGATATATATCGAGAGAGTGTGAGCTAATAGTAGGAATTTAAAAATACTTAGCATAAAATAAAGGATACATGGTGTAAGGAACAAAAGATTGACATTATAATACACTATGATTATAAAAATTACATTAATTTAATATTTAATCAACTGGTTTTAATATTAAATTTAATATCGAATAAAAATTATATATATATAATTTTTAATATTAATATCCGAACAGAATATTAGTGTCTACTTTAATAATTTATCTTTTGTACTTATTTTAAAATTTTATATAATAATTAATTTTTTTATGGCAGAATTGTCTTTTTGTTGTTGTTGTTGTTAACATTGACAACATTTTTGTACTTAATAATGTCTTGCTCGTGAAAATAAAAATTGGATTAGGAATTAGAAAAAGGTTATTATCTTTACTTGATTGTAGTTGCTTTTGTGGTGCCTGGGGCTCGGAAGTAGACTTACTTTAGGCGAATCAATATTCATTTTGAAAAATTCTACTTCTTCGAGAATTTAAAAGAAGAAGAAAATAAGTTAGTATATGTCACAATAAAATCAGCAAAGCAAATCTCAATTTTTAAAAATTTATCGAAATTTTTTAAGTATTCATGTTGATTAAAAAAATTATTTAAATATTTACTTGAAATTATTCTAGCTTTAAGATAACATGTAAGGTTCGTTTCAAATAATCGCATGTAATCTGTATTTCAGTAATGCTTAGAAAATAATTTAATTCCTTGTATTTGTACTAAATTAATCTAGTTTACGTCTGAATTAACTGTGTTAGATAAATTCTGAGGGTCAAAATGAATTTTTGTAATTTGACATGTATCACAACCAAAACTCATGATTTAAATAATGTTTTAATTTTAAAAAAAATATACAAAACTATTTACAGTGTCTCACAAAAGTGATCGGACACTTGTGCTTTACAAAAGGAAACTGTAATAAAATAAATAAGCAAACATGTACAAATTTTTTGTGGGTGTGTTTCATATTTAAAATTAGTAACAATTATTACATAACATACATTTTGTCAAAATATTAAAATAGCAATTTAATAAAAATACAATTGTTTAGAACGGAGCAAAAAATGGCTCACATAAGTGATCGGACACTTACTTTCCCATCAAATATTTATCCAAAAATTTTACTTTTTAAAAGATTTTAATATTTTGTTGGATTTCCTTTTACTTTTAAAACATGATTTAATCTTCTTGGGATGGATTCGACTAATTTTTTTGTGATTTCTGGAGTGATTTTACCCCATTCTTCTTGAAGCACCGATTTTAATTGTTGCTTTGAAGAAATGGTGTGTTTGCGAATTCTTGATTCCAATTCTTGCCAAATATTCTCTATGGGATTTAAGTCTGGAGATTGTGGTGGTGTTTTTATTATTTCAGGACAGTTATACAGCAGCCAGAGTCTAACGTTCAAAGCAGTGTGCTTGGGGTCATTGTCCTGGTAGAATTTAAAATCGTTGTGAAGGTTCAATTTTCGTGCTGAAGATTTCAAATTTTGGTTTAAAATGTCAATATACTTGTACTGATCCATTATACTGTCAATAAAAACAAGATTACCAACTCCAGCGGTCGACATACACCCCCACACCATAACTCCTCCTCCTCATGTTTTACTGTTGGCAGCAAGTTCTGTTTGCGAAATTCTTCCCTGGGTTTTCTCCACACCAAGATTCTACCGTCAGAACCAAATATATTAAATTTACTCTCATCAGCAAATATTACTTTATTCCAGTAATCAGAATTCTTATTTATGTTGGATTTTGCGAAAGCTAATCTGAGTTTTCTATTCTTTTCACTTACGAAGAATTTTTTCCTGGCTACTCTACCGTGATATCCAGCAGATCGAATTACCCTTCTAATAGTCTCAGGATTAACAATTATTCCATATAATGCTTGTAATTCAGCAGCAACTTTAGGAGCACTTTTTCTTGGATTTTTTTTAATATTTCGAACGATAATTCGCTTTATTCCATTGGATAGCTTCGATGGTCGGCCAAGTCTTCTTTTATTCTGAATCATGTGCTTCTTTTTATATCGTTTAATGATATCGAAAACTGTTGAATGACTCAAGTTAACTGTTTCAGCAGTTTTTCTTATAGATTTTCCACGTTCAATATGCAAATTAATAACTAATTTTCTAATTTCATGCGAAGTTTCTTTTCGTTTAGCATTCATGGCTGCACAGAGCTAAAAAACACAAAAATTCCACAACAAACTTGAGAGAAATACTGCAGACGATTTTATAAATTATTGCCATTTGCTTTTGAGTTAAAATAAACGCCCAAAAAATATTTTTATTGCTTATTTCAGACGATTTTTGTTGCATATCTAATGGTGTCCGATCACTTATGTGAGCCATTTTTTGCTCCGTTCTAAACAATTATATTTTTATTAAATTGATATTTTAATATTTTGACAAAATGTATGTTATGTAATAATTGTTACTAATTTTAAATATGAAACACACCCACAAAAAATTTGTACATGTTTGCTTATTTATTTTATTACAGTTTCCTTTTGTAAAGCACAAGTGTCCGATCACTTTTGTGAGACACTGTATATATTATTGAATTTAAAAACTGTCTTACCATCCAAGGGAAGTCCCCTTGTCTTGAAACAACACCACCCACAGGGGAAACCATAATTTTCTGAGTCATGTCTATAAATTAATAAACCAACAAAACTAGAATTTTAAAAGATTTCGAAAGCTCAGGTTATTTTTTATTCAAAAGGAATATTATTAAAAAAAAAATGGCGTATAGACTTTATTCCTATTTCTGCGTAATACTGCATAAAATTAACATATGCTTTACCAAATCCTTAATTTTAAAAGTGAATGATTAATTGAAATTTGGCTCAATTCTTTAAGATTAATATTTCAGCAAATATAAAAAAATACAAGTTAACTAAGATAAGTATTAACAGAAAATATAAAACCTAATAATTTAAGACTTAAGTTTTGATGCAACTTGCACATTTAGATATTTTAAAAATTCGAACTAATTTATTTAAGTCTTCTTTTAGTTTTTTTTTTTTTTATTTATTTATTTTTATTCATTTCTGTTCTAAAAGTACTTAGTTTATTTTATTAAGTATTAGATATCGATTATTTTCATGTCCTTCCTCATCCTCGCAAATTATCGAGCATTTTTATCTTGAGACAATTTACAATTCAGAGATACGAAATAATGGGGTATCTTTGAAACTGAAATTCTAATCAACAGTTTACTTTGATTTTACCACATTTAAATACGCGCGTTTGCTTCATTTTTATTTAATCTAACACTTATTAAGAAATGTATGTAAAAGTTTTCAAATAAACATTAAAATATCCTTTCATTCAGAATTCTATTTGAAAAATAAGAATTATTCTGTTATAATTAATAACTTAAGAAAATATTCTAATAAAAAAAGAAGAATACTGATTAAAACAGCTTCATGAAAATAAACTTCTTCAAATTATTGTGATATAAGAAATACTAGAAACATTTCAAATGTATAAAACTCTTTCAATATCTAAGCGCCAATTAATTAAATGCTATATACTGATTTTTCTAAACTTTTCTGCAAACGTGGAGAGCTTATACATTAAATTTATGCACAAATGTTACAGAACTTTTTTAAAAAAATCTTATCTTATCTAAATATTATATTAATAATTTTTCAAAAATAAAATGCACATTTAATTTATTTCTGGTTGAAATTTTGAATGAAATTCATTGAAAATTAATTTAATAGATTAAATCTAACTCTAGCTAAGAGTAACGATATATAAAGTTTCTCTTATTATAAATTTTATTAATAATTTAAATCAACCATGCACACATTAGTTACTAACAAAGACTTACAACGAAAATGTAATATAACTTACTAGCGAATTCAACATTATCCCGGCGAATGATAAAATAGATGCTTCAACATTACGTAAATGTTTGAAGTGCAATCAAAATTTAGTTGATAATATTGAAATATATTCCTATGTAAGACGGCTCTATAAATAAGAGAAAAACTTATTTATGTTTAAATTCAACTTTAAAATCAAAACTACTAGTATTAGAGACAGGTAGTTTCATAGCTTTTTCGGTTTAAGTCGGGATTAGTTTAGTTTTTATTAACGTCGCACTAGAAGCAACACGAGGGCTATTGGCGACGGACCTCGTAATTTTGAACCACGGTCAAGTGACGAGGACGACACCTGAGCTGGCACCCCCCTCTCCTAACATCCACACCACGCCAACGGGAGGACTTTGGGCCCCGAACAGATTTAACGTGCATCAGCCCCGGCTACACGGCGGGTCTTTGGTGGCCAAGGATCGAACCCGCGACTGAACGAAAACCGCCAGCCGCTATCCACGACCTTGACCACTAGGCTACCGCGGCCCCGGTTTAAGTCGGGAATAGGGTGTCCCCTAGGCGATTGGTGACTTTTGGGAGCGATAATGATTTAAGCGTAGTGATTTAAGCTATAGTAACCCTAAGCATATTCAATGCCTAAGTCACGCACGTTTGGCAACCTATCAAGGAAGTTGCCAAGTTTCATCGCCAATCGCCTAGGAGACACCCTAATCTGACTTTAACCGCTTTTTCAATGTTAAATCATTAATTCAATAGGTACTTAAACTTCGAATATGATTCAATCCAGGAAAATAATTTAATTTCAAAGTGTAATCTTCTTTCATACAAAATTCGTTAATTGAGGCTCGTTAGATATTAATATCGTCATCATTATACTTTTACTTAAAAAAAATCGATAAAAAAAACAAAGAGAATTCCTCGTATTTTTTTTTTTTTTTTTAAATTTAAAATGATTTCTGATCATCAGAAAGATTTATATTGTTAATTGAAATTTGAAAATATTTTGCTTAATTACATCAGGCTTTAGGTTCATTTTCTGCAGTTAAGATGCAAAAGAATTTTTAACGGACTATTCCATTCCTGGAATACTGTGTTTGAAAGTCAAGTTAATTGAATAACAAAATTATTTGAATTTCCAGTATCTACCATATTTATTGAACAGTATTCTTCGAAAACTCATTTTATTTAACAAAATTATGAAATTATTAAGAGTATCGTTATTACAATATATACATAAACCGTAGTTTTCATATTTTTCTTACCCAAAGGTGGATCAAATTTACTTCGGTCACTGGTGTCAACTGGTAAGAAAGTATCTTTGATTTTGAAGAATGAGTTTTCAGTTTCTGATAGTTCTGGGCCCCAATACTTTTGTCCGCATTCTTTCACATATACCAATAAAGGGGGGAAAAATTCATTTTATTAAGGAAGAACAAGTATATATGTAAAAAAACACCAAATATAACAAATACGTGACTTCATATTTTTTAACTAGAAAGGAAAAATCTATATTTTATAGAAATTCTTGAAATAAATTTACAAAAAACTTAAGAGCCATTTTTGTTCTTCAGACTTAAATAAGGTACCTAGCCGCGATGTAGCCAAAATCTCATGTTAAACATATATGTTTAGCTGAAGATGGTAAATGATTCTTAGTGGACGGATAAAAATAAAGTGTGGGCAGGATTGTGTTTGGAGATAGATAGCTATAAAAATTTTGGAAGTGAGCTTTAGACTATTTTAAATGAGCAGAATGAGAATAATTATTAATCAGGGGAGTAAATTATTTATTAACAATTAATCGTAAAATTTACATTTCCTACATTTAAAAAAAAATGTAGGGAAAAAAACATTCGAAAAAAACGAAGCTCCACTGTTGAAGCCGGAGAATAGAGGGCGCTGCGAGCCGTACGAGACAGCTCCCTTAGAGAAGTAACTGCCTTCGACAATGAATGACCCAAATTAAAAATTTTTAAATTTAACAGCGGAAATTTATGTTATACTCTGTTTAAAAGTTTCGTGATATCGTAGCAATTTAGTGATGTCAAGCAACTGGATTAACTTCAGAAGTTGAATAAAGCCGCCTGCCTGATAGGTAAGCGAGATTTCAATAATTATTAAATGCGAATTGTAGCGTTAGTTTACATTCCTACTTCTTATTATTATCTCTATAAGGAAATAAAGACACAATCAAATATGCTTCACTTATTTATGCGCTTGAAAACTTAAAAATAACGTCAATTCCCGATTACCTGAATTAAAAAAAATATTCGACGCATAGATATATTTTTGATACAAAGAAAATATTTTCGTATAAAATGACTAGAAAGGTTTAACATAATTCGATGTATAAAAATTTTCACTGCAAGGAAGTTAATACATTGAGCTAAAATTTCTTACACATATTTGTTAAATAACTTTGAGTGGGAAGTACGTTTTCATGTAATTCAAAAACAAAATATCAAGAAAAACTTAAAAACCAACAAAAATGTACCTCTTTTCCTCGCCTTTTCTTCGTCCACTTTTTTCATTAAAGCACCTCCAAGAACTAATGGTAGGCCGCAGCATACTTTCGGTACTTTTTCTTCCACCCACCCGCAAACTGTAGGCCATCCACCTAGTGCTAATGAAGCAACTGCAAACGTACAAATCCGAATATCCTTGCACGCATTTATTCCTCCACCAGCACTAGTACAGTTTTCATTGAAAAACGTGTAATTCCATTGTAGGTACCGTTGAATGACGCGTCCCTCTAAAAAGTAACAAAAGGGAGGTATGGGATTATATTATTTTCTTAAAATATAATCGGTAATAATGATGAAATATTTTTGATAATTTAATTTAATTCTCCCATAGTAACTATCTTTTATGCTTAGTTGTAGTTTTTACCATGCAATGTAATTAAAAAAGATAAAGAACACAAATACGCAGTTATGGAGATTAGGAATTAGAAATGAGTACGCGCGCGGAACAAAACTTTTAAGCAACAAAAATAACAGATAAGTGAGTTTGGGGAGTATAAGGAGTAGACACACTCAACTTTCAAATTTAGCAACAAAATAGTAAGTTTTCAATGCGTTCTGAATGAATTTAAATTGAGAAGTAAAAGTTAACAGTTTATATCAACTGTTTACATTGATTTAGTTCTAGTTCGCAATTTTTTTAAAAAATTTCGTTAATGATGTACAATTTAACTTTAATCAAAAGAACAATATTTTACATGTACTACAATTAAATAGTTATGTATTAAACTTATACATAGATTACATACATGTATTAAAATCAGTAATCATTAGAGATAATTTCATTACAAGGAATATGGTTTGTTTAAGATGAACACACACACAAATAACAATGAGCCCGAATTCAACCAATGAATTTATTCAAAAGGGCTTGTTTCATACCCCATTATGCAACAAAACATGCAGGAAAAAGTAAAAACACTCTTATAGTTTGTTTGTGCTAAATAACATTTAAAAAAATATTCAAAGCGATACAATTGGATGTATTATAAGAAGAAAGATATACAATGTAAATTAAAAATTTCTCATTCATATATTCAGTCTCTCTATTTAAACACGTTAAGTATCTTTACTTGTGCTTTCGCTTGACGAAGACTTTCACAAATTTATCCACACTGGCTACCCTTTCTCATAGCACGTGCTACACCTGCTGCACGAGTCTCTATAACTTTCTGCAAGGCTTTATGAAACGATTAGCCGCCACGCATGAGTACAACCAAACTTACATGCACAACTTTGCATTTTGAGCACATTTCCCCTAAGTAAATTTTTTTTAATATATTTTTCTTAAAAAAGGAAAGATCATTAGGCTATAAGACTACAGGGTTTATACAGATATTTTGTTTATAATTCCTAGTTTTAGGTGACTAAAATTGAATTAAAAAATTTAATTTTCCTCCCTAAAAATAGCGAATGGTTGCCCTTAATGGCCGCCATTAAATAAAATATTATTATTCTAGAAAGCATAAAAAGTATTTTATCACAAAAAGAAACTGAGAATGAAATTTTCTTTCGTTAATGTTAAAGGCATCAAAAAGCAATCTATACTTGATTCTGATTTAGAAATCATTAGAATTCAGATGAATCTTTGAGATACAATTGTTTTGGGCCTTTTATTTTTGAACTGGCGTATAATCATTTAATGAAAATCACTCAGATTAAAAATATAGCTTTCAACTGTTCTGCGTGTTGTGAGTTTTGTATTAAAATTTATACTTCTCAGTGATGTTGAAAATCTAAATAATAAATAGAGAGAGAGAGAGAGAAAGATGCTACAGAATTTTTGTGCCAAGTTAAAAAAGTGTATAGTAATGCTTATGCTTTGGTAAATCTGATGAAGCATGTTTTTCCTCACATTCTTAAATGATCTTTTACCTCTCAAATGGCTTGGATATATAATCTGAATCAAAGTTTTACATAAAATTTAAAAAGAATGTCGTTTTAGAAAAATCCAAGGATCGATGATTGAAGGAAGTTAACAAACTACGAGTTAAATGGCACTTCAAATGATTTCGGTTATTTTAAAAAACTTATATGCATCGATAGGTTATTATAAAAATGTATATGGGAGATAAATCAGGTCGGAACTCTGACCAAGTATTGTTTTATTAATTCTCAAATATTTATTTGTTACATAGAAAAATTAAGACTATTCACTGTTTGAAAATTTATCAAGCTTGAACTTTTAATATGCATTAAATTCATCGCTAGTTTAGTGACTTGAAAAGTTCTAAAAGAAAAGAAAAAAATCGAATGTATTCAGTGTAATACAATTAAGAATTCAAGAAATTGTTTTATATTCACAACCCAAAATTATCTTCTTAAATTAAAATAAAATATTTTTTTTTTTTTTTTTTTTTTTGGCTTATTGTAGACCGCAAACTCACCTCTTGCTAGTACAAACTAGTCAACATATTAAAATAAGATTACGGTTTGGTTTATTCGTTTATTTTTGTTAGTGGTTTCGTGCATATTTTTTTTTATAATATAAACATATGGATAAAACTCTATTGACTTTGGTTATCTCATTCAATATACTAGGGCATTTTCTCATACCAACTTGGATTAAAAGTGATAAAATAATTTAAAATAAACAATTCACACACACACACTTATTTTTAACAAGCATTTTAAACATGCAACATCAACAAACAATACCTTACAAAAGAATTTATTATTTCTCACAGCTTATACTTGAATAAGAATAATAGAAGAGGCAAAAAAAAGGAAGACCATATAGCAGAAAAGAGTTTTAATTCTTAGAGCAATACGTCTCCCTCCTATTATTCTTAGAAAAATACGTCTCCCTCCTTGTTTTATCTTAAAAATTCATAGAGCGACACGTCTCCCTCCTGTTTTAAGCCAGAGAGTTCAAAATATTTTTTTTCACTCCTGATAACAAGCTTTTTTTTTTTTTTTTTTTTTTTTTTACATATTTGATCCAATATTTATTCATATCTCATTTGTGTCATAACAAAATACTTAAACACATAATATGAGGATTTATTTTCGAGATCTTAAAGTTTCAATCCCTAAATATGTATTTCTTGGATTGTCAAAAATGTATTTCGATCAGACGCCTCTTAGTAAATTTCTCGCGGGTGTGTATATTTGAGATTTTACTCTACTGTATATGTATAAAATTTTACCTGATCCTATTGATTTTAAAAATTGGAGAACACCAGTGCACTTTTTTCTGATATTACTCTGGAATTTCGAATCTCATTAAAATGCGCTGTAGTGCAGATGTACGTTAAAAGAAAAGGAAGTAAAATGTGTAAATTTCAGATTTCCACATTAGATGGCAGTTCAGTTACCCCAGAGAAAATTTAAAGCTTCCATGTTAAGCAACAGTTCACACATACAACAAAACGATTCCCAAACAATTGAATCCTACTTCTGCTTGAATTATATGAACGGATTCATGATATGCTTAAGTAATTTGAATTTCTAGAATTGAATAGGAAGATTTTTGGCTATTTCATTTTTTAAACTGTACAATGTTTTAGGTAACCATATAGAATCGAAACAAATATCTTCCTAATTGACTTATTTCTTAAACCCCTACTATTAGCTCACACTCTCCCTACGTATATCTTGTTCAAATTTTCAATCGTTAATAAAATACTTTTTTATTTATCCACTTAAGTTCAAATACATTTTTTTAAACTTGTAGTGGATTATACTTGATGTTAACACAGTTATTTCAAATATTAATTCATTTAATTAAATTTAATTTAAGTCCGCGAAGCTAACCAGGGTAGCCATATTTGGCAAAATACCACGAAATAATTCCTGTCGCCAAGGGGGGTTGGGTTAAGCTGCATTCCCACAATTTAATTTACCGGATGAATTATGAAACTAGCCAATGCTTCTAATGAATCCTTTATCTTGCAATGGCAAAGTTGATAGAGAGTCGACTTACAATCTTCATGCTTTCGGATCGAATCTCGTCAAAACATAATTTTTTTTTTCAGATAATTAATTTTAGTTTTATATGGGAGAAAAAAAATTCTCTTATATAGGATATTTAGCAGAATATACATTTAGGAATAAATACCGTCAGTGGCGAAGCGTGTAGATCGCTGGAAAAAATTTTCTTTTCCCTCTTAATATTGTGATTCCGTCATATGTATATATATATTAATTGTAATTATTTAATAAAAATTAACTAAAGTAAAATTTTTCTTTGTTGACCTAAGTATGAATTGACTTAATTTTTTTTTTATATTACTTGTTTAAAGTTAAGTACGGATGTGTAGAGCCCGAAGTGGACGCGTGACTTTTCTTTTCTACTGTAATGCTTACTCTCTTTGGCAAACATGAGTGACATGCACACGGATGTCCTAGAAACCTTCAACCCTTTTTTAATCAATATTTTCCTTCCCTTCCTGACGTTGTGTTTAGATCACAAATAGACATTTGAAACGATTATATAATATGAGACACTCGATTTATAGTAAATTAACCAGCCTTTGCTCCAACTTGGCCGTTGCATCAAGAAACCCAACTAAAGTTCATCAAATGATAAACTATAAAAATTTCAGATACACACACGCACGCACACACTTACTCAGAGAGAGGGTTAAATACTGACTCGCAATAAAATGGAAATTTTCGATTACTGTGAAAAAGCTCTAGATAAATATTCCCAATGATGCAAAACTAAATATAATTTTAAAGAAATAATTTCTTTAATTCTCATTGTAGTAAGTAAATGATTGATTTACTGAAGAACACATGCAGAAAAAAAAATTGGCTGTTCCTTGAATTCTATATAAAATAAAATATCAAAACATTTCAAAAAATTAAGAACAAAAACAATTTTTGTGTGTAATGAGAGGTAAAGCGATTTTGAAACATATTTCTTCGTATACTATTTTGAAGGCAATTTGTGAAAAACATTTTTCAGAAAAGTTTTAACTGCAAAAACAGAAACAAAAAGATGATAATAATAATTTAGGACTAATGTATAAAAAAATTCTAATTCCTAAGAAGGAATGAAAACTTACCATTAGATGATGAACACTGAACGGATATAATAAATCCGAGAAAGATGCTAAGGACGGTAGCTGTGCGTGTTTTATCCATCCTTTGTCGGTGTGATTCTGAGAGTATTCGTAAATATATACTAAACATCCTTGGGAAGAAAGGAACCGGAATTTTGATTTAATCTTTTCCATTTTCTAGCGGACGGAATACCTGAGCAGGCATACATACTACTCAACGCAACTTTCTTGTCTCTAGATTAAACAAACGAATGACATTACAATTTTTAAATGATGCAGGAACAATACATGAAAACAATCCTTGTTACAGAGGTTTTGAATGTACTGTAAATGCATTCTATCTTACCTGATTGCTTATTAATGTCTAAAATGTTTTAGCGAGGTTATACTAAGGATGAAAAAAAATTTATTCTCGAATAGACTTTAAACAAAAAATGCATGCATATATATTACGTTGCAAATCAGTTAGTTATCTCTTATCTTCTGGGTGTGCTGTTGCTAATAAATTTATTTCAGTAAATATTAATATATCTGTTAGATTAAAAGCACAGACATTTATTTTTAAAATGTAATCAACAGATATTTCATACATTTTTAACCTTAAAAATGTTACTATGCTAGATAGCGCTTTAACTCTTTATAATTATTCTTATAGTATGTGTTTAAATTCTTATTTAAATTGATTTTATTCGATTATAGATCCTAGAAGAAACTAAATCTTCGAGATGTTTCTCGAGATTTTTCAAATATATCAATAATAAGTAAAAACTGATTATTCAAATAATTGTTTCCAAAATTGTTTAAAAAGATTAATATATTACTCTGTAAAATTAAAGTTCAAGTGCATTATAAATTAAAGTTAGGATTCTTTGACACAAAGTCCAAGATTTAATATTTTTTTAATTCCATAAATGAAAACTTACTTTAAAGTGAATTTTAACATTTAAATTAACTATTATTTTCCCTTTATATAAGATTAAAGTCAGAAACGTAATGCTAATGGACTGAGTGAATGACATTTTTAATGGCGCAAAAGCTAGTGTAACCATGCTGCGCCAAACAGAGAAAGTGAACGAGTGTAAAACTGTGATCTGAGGGTGTGAAAAAATTAAAAAAGAAAAAAATTGGTCGACAAGAAGAAAGATCGAAAACAGAGAATTATCTCCTGTGTATCATGGAGGCATATCCCCCGTGTTTACCAAAGACAATGCTAACGTACAAAAGCGTTTCTTAAAGCTATTTTTCATTCGCTTTCACACAGCAACTCTAGCAAGAAATTTAAATTTAATAATTATTTGGATTGAAAACAAATTTGGTCAAAGAAATGAAGAGTATCATTAATGTATTCGAATGAAAAACAAGTTTTCTTTTAATATGATAGCTAATGAATTAAATATGTCTATAAGGAATATTAAAAAAAAAAAAATCATTTGTATTACTTGGAATACTTTGACATTGGTTTTATAAAAGATAATGAAGAGAAGAATTTGCTTAAGAATGTAAAATTTAATTGAGCTATTATTCAGTTTGAAAGAAAAAATATATTTCGAAGACATTTAAAAAAAAAATTGTGATAACAATTTTGGAATATACATACATACATATACATATTACATATATATATATATATATATACAGAGAGAGAGAGGGTGCCCACTAAAGTCCCTTGCCACCCTCTAAACTTTGGAACGACAACTACTATATTCATAAAAGTGGTGTCCAGGTAGAGTAAAGTAGCTCTGCGCTACTGAATGAAACCATTTATGTCACCCTCTGATTGAAAACTGTGGAGTTGTGGCCGAAGGTTGTTTCTATTCACCACTTGCGCCATAACTCCATCAGATATACTAACACTAAAAAGTCAATAACTTATACAAGAAGACGTTAGACAAATCTCACGCACAATATTTATTCAATAGACTTGCACTGTAATGATAAATGCATTCCTGCTCTCCAAGATAACACCCTAGGTAGGTTCAACCGTTTGACTAATACCGAATTAAGAATGTCTTACCGAAACATCAAGCTTGATGTAGACATGATTTCTTAACTCCACTAAGATTACTATCGGTTGTAGCAGTTCTTGATCTCGTCTGCCTCCTGTAAGGCATCTACTCAATACTAGAGTCACTCGACCTCTATCGTGTGAATTTGTCTTAGATAATATACTTTCCTATCTAAACCACTTCATTTTATTTCTACCTATCTCTAATTTACCTAATCACGTTTCATTTTGGTTGGGAAGAAATTGTTATACACAGCAATCTATCTCGATTAAAGTCTCCAAGGTTAGTGGAGAGAAAACCGCGAATAGCCCAACGTCATAGAGTTAGCAATCGTTTATGGAAAACTAAACGAGATAGAGAAAAAAGTGATTATAAAAGTTGTTGAGCATTATCGATTTAGTACGAAAAGATACCTTGAGGACATTAATGCGAAGAATAGAAAGGTTAAAACGCGGATTTGTTTTTTCTCGATTTCCTTCACTGTGACGTCACGAAACTTGAACGGAAGGACAAACGATTATCTTTCGGGTAAAACACGATTCCTCAATGTTGCACAGTGGTATCGCTTGTGATCCCCGTTCAAAAGGACTGCGGTTCAAACCTCAAGGGTTGCATCCTTGTACTAATTGTCTATATTAAATAGAGTAGGAAATACATAGATCATGTAAAATAGTGTCCCACCAACTCAACACAACTTACGCTTGGTAATCGAAATATTTGTGGTATGCAAATACGTAAGAAAAGTCGCGCCTATTCACCAGATACAGCAATAAAAGAGACATTTTCTTTGGCTTGAAGTATGTTGATGCTCTTGGTGATGGAGCGATTTTCCAAAACTGAGTATTGTAAGGCACTTATACAGTATGGTGAATGTAGACGCAAGGCACGATCAGCAGTAAGGTTGTACCGGCAACGTTTCCGTGCAGGCCCACATCCTTCTCATCAAACCATCCTAACTGTTGTAAGACGTTTAAGGGAGACAGGCTGCGTGATTAGTTGAGCTCGATCTGGCAGACCAGCTGAGGTAGAACGCTTCGAATGAGGTAGAAGCTTACGCCCTCGCATATCCGAAATGCAGCCCAAGAGAGATCAGTCAACACTACGGCCTCTCCGAAAGTCAGGTTTGGAAAATCCTAAGCGATTTCAGCTCTCTTCCCCGTCCGTAAAACCTACTGACCAACACTTCAATAGGTTTTACCGGACGGGGATGCCGAGCAACGCTATGCATGGGACAAATTTGTCATGAATCAGATACAGATCCAATCACCATTCTTGGCAGATAATGCGTGGACGTATGAGGCATGACTTTCACGGAATGGCTTGTACAATAAGCAAAACACCCATTACTGGGCGCTGGAAAAGATTAGATGTTTTACCGACTTTCGATATCAAATGAGATTTGTTACAAACGTTTGGTATGCAAATTACAATATCAAGCTCATTGGCCTAATATTTTAAGAGAGCTAGTAAACGGGTGCACGATGTTTACAATTGCTACGGAAAGTAATTCCCGATTTTGTGGAAAATATGCCATTGTTTAATCTTGGGTTTCAACATCATGGGGTGCCTCCTCACAAGACGTTTTCAGTGAAGCAGTAACGAATCAAGGAATTCGGTAACCAAATAACTGGATATAATGGTTTCGAAGAGTGGCCTTCCATATCGCCTGATCTGATTCAGCTGGACTTTTTCTTGTGGAGATACCAAAACAGCAACTGCTGTTGCTGATTTTCTTGTAATCTTGAACTCGTTAGGTCAATTTCGACCGTTTTCACTTCCTTACTTTTAACCTGTTGTATATCTCCATCAGGGCGCTTGTCTCAAAGTCGAGCGTAATCTTAGACGCCTTCATGAAATCCACACCTAGAGCGCAAGGTTACTGCAAACCTTCCATTACGGGGAACTGCCAATCTTTCTTAAAGTTTCTTATGCACACCGATAAGGTTACACGCCCTAGGGTCTTACAAGTTGCTCCCTGCACCGTGAAAATGGCGAGGTTCGACTCCAGCCATTTGACAAAATAAAAATAGCGATTATAAAATTCAAGCGATACAACGATCTCTCAGCCCCCGTATCCCATAATGCTGTTACAAACGTATCATGCAGGATAACGGGAATATGAGGAATATTTATGGGACGTACTTTCATAGCGTTAACACCCACTGGAGGATTTTGCCAACCACGCGATCGAGAGCCTCCTGCTATTCCTATAAATTTAACCTCCTGTGGTTTAGTTGTCGTGACCCCCGAAGGTGGATGCCTGTTTCCCTGGTGGTGATATACATTATTATATTGTGGCCGCCTATCATGCGTTCTATCTAGTGAACGCCGTCTATCGAAATTCGGTCCATTATTACTCTGTTGATACTTTGGGCGTTGATATTGCTTCTGCCTAGGAGGTGAGTTATAAGATGCATAACGCGACTCGTATGTTGCCGTTATTTCCAGGAGTTATGCTTTTGTAGTGGCTTCCTAAGTTCGACATATCCAGCACATTTGGATCTAAGCGGCTCACTATGTGTTGCACTATTGCCGTTTCCGTAACCACAACAATTCAGCTACTGAGCAAATTTAAGTATTCGTAAAATAAATGCTGTTGGCGACTGACTAATTCTTTGCTTAGACCCTTGGAATTCCGCTTCAAGCTCCGTGCGGTCTTGCACTGCAGGGAAAGCGCATTGAAGGGCTTGTTTTAAATGCTCGATACCCTCTTCTCTACCTTAACTAATTTTTCACCTATTACCGAGTACCACTCCCGAGCACGACCTGTGAGATGATTCCTCCAATATGCCAGTTGAAGGGCCTCTGGTATATTATGGATGTTATCATCCAAGCTAGCTAAAAAGTCATTTACGTTTCCAGATCCATCGAAAAACTCTACGGGGAATATCGCTGCTCCTACTCCAGGGGTGGGAACATTTGGGCGCCATTGTGACATCTGACTATTCCTAGTCACCTATTGTGCCATAGCTAAACTCAATGTATTAACACTAAAAGCCAATCAAAGAGGCGTTAGACAGGTCGTACACACTGTATTTATTGACTAATCTCTCTCTCTCTCTCTCTGTATATATATATATAAAAGCGAAATACCACTGATTGACTCATCCCGAGATCTCTAAGACTATACAACCGATTGACTTGAAATTTAGCATAGTTACTCATTTTGCGATGTAGAAGCTCACTAAGAACGGATTTTACGGAAGTCTTATCCAAAATGTAATTTTCATCCGTTAATCTACTCTTATCCATCGGTTATGTAATTTTTGGCGACTTTATCGCCAAAAATGATATGATCGACGTCAAACGGAGTATATTTTTCTAATATATATATACTGTGTATTGTCACCAATTCAGTTTACTTGGTGAGATTTGAGCGTGCGAAATGAAAAAATTCCAAATAATTTTATATTGAAGCGCTGATGGAGGATTGACAAGATTTTGGTGAAGAGAAAACCGCGAATAACCCAACGTCACAGTATATATATATATATATATATATATATATATGGAGTTAGGGAATTATTGATGATAAAGCAGTGTCTTAAGGGTATGAATAAATGAGTAAATAAGGATGTGTTCATTATTCTCAAAGGATCGTTTATTTATGTGTTGTTGGACGATAAATTGGACAGAGACATACACGAAGGTAACTCCAAACACATAAGATGATAGTGCCATTATTCTCACAATATCTTAACTAATTCTTGAGGGAGATTAATTCTCTTCTATAATTCTCCAACCGTCGATGACTCCCGCTAATCTCGCTTCCAATCGCTTTTCTAGCAGCGACTCCAGTACTTCTCTTGTCCATCCACTCTGGGTTCCCAGAGGATGCGAAGGAGCTCTTTATGTGAAATTTCATGCATATCGAAAATAGGAAACGTACATATTTAGCGATAGAAATAAATGAGTTTGGAGTCGCCCGTTTGGTGAACGTGTAATTTAGCTCCAAAACATAGCGGGTTTTTGAAAAATACTAAAATGGCTACTTCTTAAGGAGTAGCGCACACGCAAGACAAACTATATATATAAGCGAAATACCACTGAGAAGTTCTTAATAACCATTATTAAAGACAATAAATTTCTTAAAATTTTAAATTTAGAATATCGTTATCGTATAAAAATTGAAAATTTTCTTGATATTTTACGTATAGGTTCCAAAATATAATATTATCGTCTTCCCATCGAAGTGGGCTGGTATCAGTTAGTGCTTAAAATAAGCCAAAACTATAGACAACTGTTAAAAGAACTAACTTCTGCAATTCCCACTTTACTTACTCGCCTTTCCGGTGAACACATTAAATTGTACACAAATAACTTTGAAGAATATCGTTCACTAAAAAATGTTCTAACTACTAAACCCTACGAATACTATGTAATTGAACCTAAAATCTCGCGTGCTTTGAAAATAGTTATAAAAGGTCTACCAAGAAATACTGATGTTAAAGATATTCATGAAGAACTTGGCTTTAACCCTACAAAAGTTAACGAATTGATCTACAGGCGAACGAAGCTCTCCCTACCGATCTGCATGGTCTCACTACCAAGAAACGATACAAATAAAAAAAAAAAAATCTTTGATCTTAATAAAATTTGCTGTATGTCAATTACAATAGATAACTACAAAATTAATACCACCACTCAATTTTTTAATTGCAATAAATTTAATCACAGCGCACAAAACCGCGATTGTCAACAAACCAGTTAAACATACCAGTCAAACTTTCATCCCTTCACACATTAAAAATCTTATCAAAACAAAAAATAGTCTCAGAAAACAATATCAACGCTCTTTAAATCCTAACACCAAAACACTTATTAACAGATTGCAAAACCAAATTAAAAAAGAAATTCAAAAATTCTCACAAAATTCATGGAACCTTAAACTCGAATCATTAAATACACAGGACAATTCTCTTTGGAATACAACAAAAAATTTTAAAAACAAAAGATCCACCATCCCCACACTCAACAAGGTACTGCAATAACAAATGAACAAAAGGCTGAAACCCTCGCTGACCAGCTTGAACAAAATTTCCAAAACAACCCCCCTACCGACCCCAATTTCGATAATAATGTCTCCCTCACTATTCAAAATTTCCTCTCCTCCCCACCCCCTCGCGAACACACAACTCCCACCACCCCACAAGATATCATCGTTTTCATCAAAAAACTCAAAAATAAAAAAGCTCCCGGAAAAGATAGTGTAACAAATAAAATGCTTAAAAATCTCCCTATCAAAATTATTTTCCTACTTACAATTTTTATTAACAAAATACTATTCTTTAACCACTTCCCTCAATCCTGGAAAATTGCTATTATTTTTCCGATTCTTAAACCTGGTAAAATGCACACCTCCTATAGACCTATCTCTCTTCTCTAACTCGGAAACTTACTAGGGATCATAATTCTTGACACTTAAAATTTTGATAACGCAAATAACCTCACTAACCCTAACCACATTGGTCCACCCCATTTGTCAATCTTACACTCTTCTTAAACTCAGAAATAATCTCATCTGGTTTCAACACAATACTACATCCCGGAAGGTTTTCAGATATTCAAACATGTCGTGTCTGCTTCAAGGTCAACCTTCAAAATGATTAAAATTTCTCCCCACTCATCCTCCTACACTCTATTTCAACGTCGTTTCTTCCAGGTTAGAGTTCAAGCCTAATTTCCCTCCACAAATAAATTCAGGAGATAGCAAGGTTTTGATCGGCCCATTTTATTTAATCTATTACTAATGACTATTCCAAATTACCCCTCACACTGTTAATATGTACGCAGATGATACCGCTATTGTTTGCTAAATTTAAAATCCCAAACTGTCACCTTGCTCTTAACAAACGCAGCAGGCTACTCAGAACTACTACAACAAATGGAAAATCAAAATTAATGTCGATAAATCACAGGCAGTTATTTTTAACTAAAAGAAAAACCACCCCTCCACCCACCCACCTTCTTCCAAAAACAAATCCCATGGGAAAACAACGCTAAATACCTTGGCCTCACCTTTGATAAGCACCTAACCTGAAGGAAACACATCTTAATTACCAGAGTGAAATTCAGAAGATTATCACATAAAGTATCGCAGCTACTCAACAAACAGATAATCGTAAAAACTCTGCAAGATTTTTTCATCTTCTGGAACTTCAATTTCCTACCCTGGTTCTCGACTCATCCGATAGATGGCGCCCGATATCCTGGCAACTTCTTTCGCTCATTACTACGTAACTACGCATCCTATCATCATGATTTTTTCTCCACTTCTTCATTCGATTGCACTCTTCAGAATGAAAACACCATCTTTCCCAAGTGACTGTTATTTTCCAAGATTTGGGCTGGAAGAGCGCTCTAGGCGCCCATAGAAACTCAACGTCAACGCGATTGTCAAATTCAAAACAAAAGCCAAGAAATCACCTGTATTAACTGTAACGAAAAAGGACATTCGGCCTCCTACAAAGGTTGCAAACTCTTCCCTAAACCCCCTAAAAACAATAATATTCCACTGAAAAAAACCATCAGAGAAAATTTCACTTTCACTCAAACATTAACTTCTCAACAGATGGCGCAGCCTTCCACTGAAGCTCGCAAAAATACACCTCACTATTATAATCAAAGTAAAAACCATAATCCAGTGAACAACATTATACAAGCAATTGAACAACTTAAAGAACTTGCAGAAATTTTCGCTCTAATACCAGGTCTTTTAACTTATTTATATAAAATTCAAATATCATAACCTCTGATTGGTTAAAAAACAAAAATATGCAAAGTTTACGTTTAGAAACGGAGGCGCAAAAATCTACTGTCCGTGATTGGCTAAAAAAAAAAAACATCCATCAAAGCTTCGCGAATGTGAGACTATGGGGGTGTTTTGCAGCGAGAGAAAAAGTGTTCCAGACACAGGGAGGAAAAAAAAAGCTGGTCGATTGAAATTCCGATTAATGTGGCAAATTCGAATGAATTGTCCCGCGTAAAGCAACCAAATGGAGAAAATAATGTCAGAGAAGTGTATAATGTAAATATATATATATATGGTGAATTGGAATCCGTATTCATATGGCAAATTCGAAAGGGTAGCCCCGCCGAAAGCAACAGCAGTGAAAAACACATGATCAGAGAATTGTATAACGAAAAAAAATATATCAGGTGAATCGGAATCCGTATTCATATGGCAAATTCGAAAGGGTTGCCACGCCGAAAGCCACCGCAGTGAAGAGAAAGTAAGGTAGACAAAATTGGCAAATTATCATTAAATAATTCCTGTCGCCAAGGGTGGTTACGGTAAACTGCATTCCAACAAAAATAAAATGGTGAATAAAAGCATACTAAAATATGCCTTTATCTATATTCTCTTATCCAGTTAAGAAAATGCGCTAATAACATATCATGCGTACTGTTTTCCAGAATATTTGTGAAAATAATCCGTAATTTAAGATTATCTGAAGCGTTACTTATCTCTATCAGTTTCAGAGAGAGTGAAAGTGCATTCTGTGTAAGAAATTTAAAACCGTTTTGCGATTTTGAAAGTAGGAATATGATGACAACATTTGAAGATTGAAAAAATTAGCATTCTGAAATAATACCTTACTTTCTCAGATTACTCTACTTTAATCCTCAGGAACGAAAAACAATCCACCAAACTCCAATACCTACATGTAATGTTGCCTTTATCGAAAAAGTATTAACGAAAGATACAACCTTGTATTCATCACGAATAACAATTAAACTAGGAGTGAAGCAAACGAAAAAAGTGTTGCATTTGCCTCGGCACTTAGTAGAACAATATATAAATTTAGAACTTCCTTTTAAATGCTTGATGCTCAGATTCTTTGACCCGTTAAATATGATTTTTAGGCAAATAAATAACTCAAAAGAAGGATTATTCTCACTGAAATACAAATAACAATAAACTTTATTTGCTCATCTTCACAAATTCTTACTACAAAAAATACCGCGCGCCAGCGATTCTACTCTAAATTCTATTTTCAAGTTGAGTAGTTCGCAGCTTCTTCTCACGAACGCGACAAAGTGAAAAAAAGTTTTTTTACGCAAAAGCAAATTAAAATAGTTATAGATGGGATATCTTTTTTGGACCCCACACTGAGGGGTAAAATTCAAAAAAAGATTCCTTTTACTTTTGCAGTATAACGGAAAAGTTGGTTCTTAAGTACCAGTATCTTTCCTGAAATTTTAGCACATGTTCCCGAGTGGCTGGTTGATATCAGGAATGTGGCATTAAAAAGCGTCTGGGGAGTGAATCAAATGTTAAAAAAACACGAAATCACCAGATGGCGCTTACAACGCGAGGGACAGGGAAAATTTCCCTGTGAGAAAAAGGGGAAAATATATATGCGGTTTTATGATACAAGAGTAAAATTTTTGTTGTTCGATTAACAATTAATCGTAACAATCAAACGTTCCATGCTCGAAGATTTCATCTTTTTTCTCTAAGCTCAAGTTTGTACTTTAAACTCGAGCTACGTGTTTACTCATTCAAAACAGAAAAAATATAAATTTTCAGAAAGTTTTGGAAAGCAGCCGATTAAGAAATACAATGCTTTATTAAAAAAGTGGTGCGCAGTGAATTTCA
>BMAW01093533.1:0-10661 GCA_019974015.1 Nephila pilipes
AAAATACTTATTTTACAATAGGAAGTAATGATTTATTTGCCATTTTACAACCACATAATAAACATATTGTCAACGTTTGATATTCACTTCCGATCCAAGTAAAACCAAAACTTAAATAATTTTCATTATATTTGTGAGTAGGCTGCGACTTTGCTTTTTTTACTTGCACTTAACTTTTAGTTCATTTCCAAAATCGAGTTCTTCAGCTTCTTTTGATAAATCTGCGCAATTTTTGGTGTACTGGTTTGATATCATACTGCAAATATTTTTGCTCCAGATACAGTAATACTCACTAGCTATGGAGACATCTTCAAATAAGAGACAATTCTGTTGATTCCTTCGGATAGGAACCTTAATGTATTTACCTTTTATTAAAGGACACCTCTCGTTAAGGAAAAAAAAGTCTCATCTGGTAAGTGTTCGCCAAGTTGGGAGGGATAACATTATAATATGGTTACATTGAGATTTTTTGTGTCTTGCTGTCAATTGTTTTCCGTTTTACTCTTCCCCTCCCTTCTTGTCCAAAAATTGCATCATTTACCAGGGCTACTTATGATGATTTATAATGTGACCTTTACTTTTTCTTGCGATAACCATTTTGACTTCAATAGGTTATTTCGAATTTTAAGCCATTTTGAATACGGATGTTATGTTGTTCGTTGTCTTTTTCGAGTGGTGTGCCTGGAGTCGTTTCTTTGGATATTAATCACAGAATTTTATTTCAAATATGGATATCGAAGCAATTGCTGGTGAATACCAGGATCTTTTTTTCCTTCTAGAGTATGAGGATTCTACTTTTAATAAATACTGCCAAAAAGGTTATCCAAATTTTCACTTTTGGTCAATATTGTTTACTAAGGTTACGGTGTTTTTTTTTCTCCCTAATTAATATTTCGCTCATTTTGGATGACTCTGAATGTCATAAATGATATGAAAATTGTATGTCTGAAAAGTATTAAATTGGACCGCCGAATTTTTTGTTGTGGATCTTACAGTTCGAAATCGCGCTGTCAGGCTTATAAATTTAAAATACACAAATCTTTTTTACTGACAGCCAATTACGAATTTCCATTATTTTGTTTTTGTTTAATGCATTTTCAAGCGTTCCTCGTTCGATGACAGGAATCTAGGAATCTTTTCACAAGCGGTTGGAGTTATTTCGGAGTGTTGGAAATCATATGAGAACGGTTGAGCGAAAGAGGTTATGAACTTTTAACCGTTAATCATTAGCTCGAATTCGTTAATTCTGCGAACAGCACTCATAAAAATAGTATCGAAAGTACATGACGTCCTTTCAAAGCTACCTTGACTGAATACAACCGACAAAGAAGATTTGAAGGTTACGTCGCTTTACATGTTTAGGAAAATTGGTTTTTCCATAAATGTGAATCATTTCATTAAATTCTTGGAAACGATACGTTCCATGGATTAAGCTGATTGGCATATTTCATAACTTTTCGTATTTTTCCCGCAATCCATATCCAAGTTTTTTTCTCTTCTTAATATTAATTACTTTTTCCCACTTCAAGATTTTATTTTCTATATAGTTCAAAAAAGCAAAACAGTTAAAAAAATAAGAAAGAATGGAAGAATAATATTTTATTTAGTCAAGAATGGAAATAAAATAAAGATGGCATGTATAACAAAACGTGTTACACGAAATAAAGATGCAATATAAAAAGTACAGGAGTTAAAATTCTTTGAAAAGATGGCAAGAACATGAAAAGGTGTTTCAGGGTAACAATTAAGTTACAATTAAATGATAAAAGAAAGTATTGTTTGAAGATGATGCAAGATGTTTAGTATAGCGTATGGAACCCTCGAACAGCTAAGATTTCTTCACACTTGTTTCGCGTGGATGTTATGACATTATCAACAAAACTTAGGGAAATACTGTTGTTCTGAAGAAGTGCAATCTTCAAGTCCCGGACAATAAACGGAGGTCTTGGTTTCACTAATATGATTCTTCTGAATTTGTCAAAACATACTCAATCGGATTTTAGTCAAGAGAACATGCTAGCCACTCAATGCGCTAAATTGTTTCAATTTCAAGCATTTTCTCCCCAAGACGATTTGTATGAAGCTTAACATTATCATCCACTGAAAGAAAAGAATCACCAATAGCTGCTGCGTAAGATACGATATCAATTTTCATACCTCGTCAGTATACTTTTGGACCATCAGATAGCCATTCTGAATGATACATATGTCCATACGTCCACTTATACAGCTTGCAGAACCATAGCATTAAACCACCTCGTCTACACAGAGATGTTTACTGAAGGAATGTGGGGTTGTTTCAGAATGCTTTTTTCTCTTCATTCTTTCTCGTCGAATGTTATACTCCAGGCCTAATCAAACTCGTTAGTAAACAGAACTTGACTTCAACCACGTTACATCTAATCTCGATGTTCTCAGCAGCTCCTCTTCTTCGGGCCGTTCGATGTTTTGAGGCCAAAGGAATACATACCATTTGCCTTCCTCCATAGACACCACCCTGACTATTTCGGACTGTTTAGCTTGACTGCCTTCGTCCTGTTGCAAAAGCGACTGTTCTACAGCTGAGTAGCATTCCTTGTTCTATCTCGACGAAACGTTAATAGGATATATTGATCGTCAGTTACTGTGGTAACTTGTGGACAACCTTGCCTTGGTCGACATCTAACATTATCTGTTTCTTGGAATTGATTCCACAAGCTGGAAGCCATACTCCTTACGACTCCAACAGCATCTGCCTCAACTCGTTGTGTTTCTACCGATTCAAGTCTCCCTATAATATACCAAATTATGAATTCCTGTAAACCATGTTATTGTGACTTTTTCAAGTCCTCGTTTTTCACATACAACAAAGGCTGACAGTTTGAATTTCACAAAAGAGACAGCGAAAAAGAAGCTTCAGTGAAATCACAATTTTTGAACTTTTATCCTTTTTCTGGTTTCGACGCCCTGAATGCTAATTTGAGTAAAGAGTTTTCTTTTTCTGTATTTTGCTACGCTTTAAAGTGTGGATGTTTTTTTGACGTTAGTTATCGATGCAAATATTTACATATTTTCGTTAAAACAATGTGTTCCTCTAATTTTTCTGAGCAGAGTATTTTATAAATTTTACTACTCTCCTTGTTTTGCAAAATCTTTGTTTTTTTTTTTAAATTTGTAAATTCCTCATACATTCTCTTTTTTCCTATTACTCATATTCTCAGCATTGTTTTCTACGAATAATATGTTTAACTGTTGTTATTTCATGATTTTCATCTATTTTCTAATGTATGTATTTTTCCTGAATCATCTAGTGTCAGCATTTTTTTTTTTCATATTCCGATTTTTCAGTGATTAGCGGCCATCTTGGATACAAATTTATAAAACACGGAAGTTACTCCACTCACAGTTTGAAATTTTTTTTAATTAAAATGCACATGGATACTAACACTCCTAGTAGCTAACTGCGGAAGTTACTCCACCTATTTTTTGGAAACCTTCTCTGCATTATCACTGATAGGCGACTTTTTATGGGAAAAATAAAGAAGGGAATTAAATTCAAAAATGTTAGTTGTTTGTAATGAAAGCTGTCTTTTTGAATGTAATTTGAAAAATAGTGAGCATATTTATTTTTATATCTGGACACATTTCTCTGGAATACCAAAGAAATCACACTGAAAACTTCTTGGACTCACTCTTTAAGAACACGATCAATATTTGCTTTACACAATCAATATTGACTTCATTCCTAAAACTTTTTCTCTTTGAAATAATAAACTGAAATGATTTACAAACATTATCTTTTGTAGTTTAATTATAAGTTAATTGCATTGACCTATATCCATTTTCCGCCCTTAAGTATGATTAGAAACTACCCTCATTATAAAAATAAATTCCTTCAAAATCGATTGATACATTCTTTCATTTTTTTTTTCGATTTTGAAATGTAGCTTAAGTATTTTCGACTAACGAGTAAAATATTTTCGTATCAGACTGCGCAAAACATCAATTAGTTTTGAAGAAAATATCTGACCATTTATTGATTGTACAGCAGCATAGCGGGGGGGGGGGGGTAAGAGGGCTGCGACACTGTTGTGGAAGGCATCAGGAAGTGGCTGAGCTGGTTAATCTTGTCTGCAGCATCAGGATATGGTTATTAGATCAAATAACTATATTATCATCTGGACTACATAGGTATTTATGTAGAATTTCAGGCAATTGGACAAAGGGAAGTGGTTCAAAATAGAGTTGTAAGATTTGACCGTACATTCATCCATGTGAAATTAAATAAAGGTTTGTCAAATATTTTATTCAAACTAAGAAAATAAATTTCACTTTATGAATTTCAAAACGGACGTGTGGTAAAATTACAATAGAATCCCATTAATCTGAGATGGAATGAACTCGTTCCTCGTTTAAACTGACTGAACCTTTATTGCGATGATTACTTAAATATCCGATATAGAGGGCGTAGGGTAAAAACGCCTGATATTTTTTTCCAAAATAAGAAGTTCCCACGATCTTAAAATGCCAAGCATCTTGCGTTGGTTTAGATAAGAAACTCACTTTTGAACAACACATTATATAAACTATAACTAATATCAGACAAACCGCGTATAAAATGCCTCCTCATGTCGGAAAGCTACATTAAGTAAAAATAAAGAGATGCTGATCTATGCTCAGATTCTGCAACCGATTCTGATTTACGCATGCGCTATTTGGGGGCAAGATTCTCAAACCCATATTAATAAGTTCGAAATCGTACAGAATAATATCATAAGACAAAAAGGTCATGCCCCAAGATCATGAGAAATGACGACCTCAGAACAATACCTAAAATTTCCACCTAAAAACAACTATAATTTAGGAAGCAGCTATTCAAATCTCTAACAAATTATGCAATGTTTCAAATTCTACCCTCCAAGAAATTTAAAATTGCTGTTATAATTTTCACAGGGCCTATGAAAATTATGGTTAAATCTAATTGTAATTTTCATACACCCCGTAAACTCTTCTTAATCAAAAATTCTGATCCCTAGCGATTGCGGTGCCCTCATCGCACCCACATTCCCCCTTGCATTTTGCAGCATAAGGTTGGAAAGTTTTTCCGACCACCCTCTGCTTCAAAATTCCCCTGAAAGTTCAAATTCTGATTTCGACAGGGTTCATCCCTCTCAATCTATGAGAATTCGCATTGTTGGTTCTCCTCTGAACTTGGAACCCGAATTTCCTCTCTCTCTCCAACCCTCAACTTCCGACACGATCTGCTACTTCCCGATTGAACGATTAAATCTCATCTAACACCAATAATGTTCTTCGGAGCTTAATTTCAAGTTTTTTGTCTTGAATTTTTAGATTTTAACTTTTAATAACTCAGACTGTTTAAAATTCGCTCTTATTTCAGCATTCGATTCAGTAAATAATTTAAGTAAGTCCTAAACCGAAGCATTTATTGTACTGGGAAAAATTGCTTATTAATTTCAAAATTTCAGTCCAGATTTGAGATAAAGACCCGCATGGGATAAGAGCTCCCAATTCACTGAACACAGTCGTCGCTCCGCTCATGTCGAAGACTGATGACACGTGCATGTGTACGTTTAGGCTACTGTGTAACATGTAGGCTAAGCTTCAGTTTCCTAAGGAATGGGTACCATTATCTAGCGGCCGTAATATTGTGGTAGATGACAGTGCTAAAATGACGGCCTTCTATTACGTCGACCACATGGTTTCCTATAAAAGGAATTTCCAGCGACCGTAAAGTGGAAAATGGTGACCAGATGTATTTACTAAAACATCATTTGGGAATAAATGATTTTGATAAAGTATTATCAACATATTTGGAAGGTAAGCAGGCATCGGAATCGTTTGGAGGAGAATAAAATTATGACGTTGGTCTATTAGCGATTTTCTTTTCACTAATCTCAAGAACTTTATGGTAATTTGAATTGCTTGAAATTGCAATTTTTTTCCAACGAAAATGAAACGTTATTAAGTAAATTAGTTGAAGAAAAGAAGTGTAGTGGATTAAATTAGAGATAGTGATATACAAGCAAAATAGAATTGAAAGGAAAGAGAAGGTAGATAGAACTTGCTCTTACGAATATTCAATTGGAGTTGGGAAATTATTGACTATTTAATTAAACTTTAAGATGGCTTCAGAGTTAAATAATGAAGGAAATAAGTCACAAAATGTTTACAAGTTGTGTTACAGAAGGTTAATTATATTAACATCAGTTAATTTATATTTAAAGAAATGGGGAAACTCACATTTTTATTGCTAAGTCTGCTTTTTTAAGAAATAAATAACGATATTATTACTCTATGTTTCCAACTCTAATTTTTTATTGAATTCTAATATACATTTTAATGAATAACTTTAATAATATTTTTTTTTCCACATTAATAGGAAAAATTTAATGGAAACATATGTTTTCCTCATTAAATTAATGTAACTTGTAGAATACCGTTATTATATCATTAAATATTATTTAATCAAATTATATCATTAAATATTATTAATAAATTCATAAGAATGATTTAAAATTCATTAAAAAGCTTCCAGGATATAATTTTCAAATTTTTTACGTGGAATATATATATATAAAAAAATGAAATGCATTGCTTCAATAACTTCCTCAAACTTCAAAACTTTTCAATAAATATCAATCTGAAATTTTCCCCTGAACAAAATCGTGAAACAAAATATATACTACACAATTTGAAAAATGACTGAAATAAGAAAATTTTAAGCAAAATCATTAATTATTGTAATCAAATGTTATTATTGTAATCATAATGCATTAAGATGTCAACCTTTTAAACCTATCACCATGTATCCTTTAATTTATGCCCACGCATTTTCGTTGGTAAAATTTTCTCAAGACAACAGCATATTAGTACATGTTAATAACCACAAATCAATACAAAGTTAAATCAAAAATTTCATCTTCCTCGCTAGCCAAAATCCTGCCTGTACTCACTTTTCAAAGAAAATCTTCACCAATATCGGAAAAAAACATTGTGCAAATGAAATGTTTTGGCATTTTGACGACCATCATGGATGTGGTGTCACTGCTATTTTACGTTCTGCTCGCATTCAAAAAGCTCTTTAAGAAATCATATAATCTGGTTAGAATTCGAATGTTTTTTTTTTTGGCCAATTGCAGGATTATTCCATTGCACTCTCTCGTGAAGCCATTTTGAAACTTTCGCCAGCAAAACTGAAATCACTCGGCCGTTTTTTCGTCTGTGGCTGATGGATGCGAATAGCGTTGATGGATGTGGAATGAAAGGAAGAAATTTGTTACATGTTTTATCCAAAGAGAGATTTCTTTTTATGTGTGATATTCTTTGAGTAGAGAAATTTTGACTTGGAGGTGCGTATGAATGAGTTTGTTACGAAAGAAATGAAGGTCTGGTTCTAATTGAACAAATGAAAGAGGAAATTTTGATGATGTAGGTGTTTTCAGATACTTCATCCGTTCTGGTAGTAGGATATATTCCCATTATATTAAGGATCTAACAGAAAAACAAATTAGTAAAAAAAATCAAGTAGTTGTTGCTTCTAATCCTTTCTGGTCAAGCTAATGGGCTAGATCTCCAATCCATCAGCCCCAAAACACTCAAAAAATCAAAGACAAGAAGAGGCTGCATGGTCAAATCCTC
Source organism: Nephila pilipes (assembly GCA_019974015.1). Taxonomy (NCBI): domain Eukaryota; kingdom Metazoa; phylum Arthropoda; class Arachnida; order Araneae; family Nephilidae; genus Nephila; species Nephila pilipes. The sequence goes on from BMAW01093533.1 coordinate 7,642, forward strand.
TCTGAAAAGTCCCAGACAGGGAAGAAGATGTTCTGAAAAGATCTGATTAGAGTTACAATTTTCACTCATGGAGAAGATCTTATTCCCCTGGTCAAATATGAGGCACCTCAAGTGACCTCTCAGAAATCTTGATATTGCAATGTGCTGGGTCCGATAACCTTCAAAAACGATGTTCCGCCCGGCCGCTTGTCACAGCACCTGCCATGTGTCGGAGGAAAATACCAAGAATGGTCAAAAGTAGATTTAATTCTTGAGTAAGTATCTAGAAGGGGTAAGATGGTAGAAGTCAAAGCCATTGAAGTACCCTCCTTAGCTAGGATATCAGCCACTTCCTTACCACTAATACCAATATGCGACGGGATCCGTTGCAGATATACATCATGGCAAAATGAAAATTTTTGAAGTTAAATCAATATAGACTGATGCTCTATCACTAACAAGCAACCAGTTCTGCAAGTGTTGGATAGATCTGCGACTGCCGGTCAAAATCCTGATATCTCAATAGGTATTCAGAAGGCTGGGGCCTTAAGACCTTCTTCAATCGCAATAAATTCTGATCGAAAAAAAGAGCAGTGGTCAGAGTTTCTGATTTTAATGGCAAAGCTGGTGTTTTCACAAAGATACCACTAACGCTTCGGTTACGTTCATTTTTGCTGCCATCAGTGAAGATTTGGAGTGCTTTTGAGGGAATCTAAGAGAAAATTCCTGTTCTTTCATTCAGTGCTCTTCGGAGTTAACGTTACTCCGTAAAATTCGAAAATTTGGTGATTTCCAAAATCGTGCCTTGGTTGGAGGCTAAACTGTACTTTTATCTTGCTATTGTATACATTTAAACACACTCTTAGAGTGCTTACCCTTAATGGAATGACAATACTTTAAAACTGTCATCTTGTGACAACTGAGAACCGTCTATTTGCGAAAGACAGAGCAAAAAAGAACGAAGGGAATATTGAGAATTGAACCTTACAGATGTATATATACGATTTAGGATCCAAAAGTGGTATGAGTGCCTTGATTGAAGACGATGTAACGGATTGTTTATAAATGTCGGACTAAGAAACACCTCAAGAACTATTGGTGATGGACCTCATCATTCTGAATCTCGGTCAAGTGACGAAGATGACACCTAAACTGGCACTTCCTCTCTAAATATCCAGACCGCGCCAATGGGAGAACTTGAAGCCTCGACAGATATAAAGTACATCAGCCCCACACTAAGGTGGGTCCTTAGAAGCACCAGGACTCCACGACTCGATGGTAATAAACCGGCAGCGAAATCATTATCATGACCATTAGACTAAAGTGGCCGTTCCAAGTCATATTGCGCTCACTGAAAATGGCGCGCACACCGCTATAGATTCATATCCCTCCATAAACGTAACCACTCAGCCAGCGACTTATCCCAATGAGGATGTCTTCATTTCGGATTCTGCATTACTTGGAATTCAAAACAATTAGTATACGAATAACGGAAATGCTAAATTTCGTTTATATCGGATTACTAACATAAGTAGCAGGGATGAACCGAGAAACTCTTCATGGGAGAGGGATTCTCCTATTTTAACTCGTAATTCAAAATTAATGTCAGATTTCATTGTCAATTTTCTAGGTGAAAAGAATGTCGAAGAAATTTCGAAAGTTAATTTTTTTCTGAAAAAGTAAAAGAAAAATACTGTATAAAAAAAGCTTCAGTTTTAAATTTTTCCTATGAAGGGGGTGGGGGTGGGGACAACCTTCATATTACTCATCATCGCCACTCCACTGCTAAGTAGCATAATATAATTTAATTACATCTTTTTAGTAACGTACTTTTTTTTTAATCAGCACATACTTTACTTATAAAAATATGCCGATGTATTTTTCTTTCTGTAAATGATGACAAAAAAAAACTGGAATGTAATCCCGATCAAACATAGATGTTTCATTATTTGCAGGTGACTGATAATGCTCTCAAGGCTCCCGTCTACTACCATTTTGATTTCATGAACGTTGTGTTAATCCTATAGAATTTTTACTACTGTCGTCAAATATTTACTATTCTAACTATTAGAATGCAAAAAAGTGTACCCGAAAGAGTGAAAAATAATGAAGGTTTCAGCGGTTTTATAATTTCCTTCCAATTTTTAAGAATATTTTTATTCCTATTTTAATTATTCGTTCGTGGGCTTTCCGGTCATTAAAAATTATTCTAAAATATTTTCAAAAATCGGAGGGAAAATGTAATTCCGCAGAAACCTTTACCATTTTTTACTCTTTCGTAGGCACTATTTTGCATTCATATATATAAAATAGTAGAGACTTGAAAACGGCTGTAGAAATTACATAGGATTAACATTACGCTCACGAAATCAAAATGCCCGTTAGACCAGAGCGTTAAATATAAACCTTAGTTAAAGCGAAGCATCGGGTGCTCTCGGCGATTTGGTGGAAATCATGACGAATTAGAAAAGTGGTTGCCAAAATATTGATACATAAGAAATTATGCCAAAAAATGAATGGTGAACCGAAAAGAAGCCGATTCTGATGAATAAATTGGCAAATTTAAGTGTAATTAAATGAGAATGTTAAGTTTATAGTAATTTTATGGAACAAATAACAATATTTAATAATGAATAATTACACAATTACTGTTAATTAATATTATTATTATTAATTATTTGTTACAATTTTTTAAAATTTATTTTAGAACTCTAATTCTATATAATTATAAATAATTATAATTGTACTAACGGATATGTTGATGCTAACTATTCATAACTATTAACTATTTATAATATATTTTAATTATTTTAAGTTTATGAATTACAATAGAATGTAAATAATAAAATAAATAATTAAAGTAAAGTAATATAAAATACCATGAAAAAAAAACATTGATGGGAAGTTATAATAGACCTCGAAAAGTAGATAAGGTTTAAAATTGTGATCATGAATTAAAAATCACAACCTTACATTTAATTTCTTTCTTTTTTAAAAAAAATTTCAAGCTGATCGTTAAACATAAATATACATACATTGAA
>BMAW01093538.1:0-10684 GCA_019974015.1 Nephila pilipes
GATATCTTCACTTTCCAGAAACTGTTTAAAATGAGTAGTCCGGTGTGGCCGTGCATTGTCATCCATAAAAATTAAGTCTGGTCCAATAGCACCTAACAACAGACGTACATGGTTAAGGATCATCTCCTTACAATAATGATCTCTGGATACATAATCTCTGTCGAAAACGTGGAGCTCTGTCCGAACTTTCAGCATAATGCCTTCCGAGACGGCAACTCCAGGACCACAGTAACGACCTCTTTCCGTGATGTTACTGGGATGAAATCGTATCTCGACCTTTCTCGAAATCAACTGGCGTTGGGAATCACTTGTGGCTCTGAAACGACTCTCATCCGTAAAGAGGACACGACTCCATTGATGAGATGTCCTGTTTCTGATTTCCTTACACATATCTAAACAGTGCCATTAATGACCAATTTTCAAAGAGATGAAGCGTTGAGGACGGATGGCAAAAAGGCCGTCTTTGTGAAGGCGTCTGGCCATAGCAAAACCAACACTTGTCGTCCTGTTGTGGTACATAGTTGCTCAGCAATTGCTTTTGCTGACTTTTATTGGGTTCTTTTTATAAGAAGGACGATATATTGGTCATTCACTGCAGTTGTTTTCCTAGGGCGGACACCACCAACCTTTCTTAAAACTGTACCTATGGTTTGGAAGGCTTTCCAAGCGTAGGAAACAACATTTTTGTTGATTCCGAACTCTTCCTCTACACTGGCCAAACCACTCCCTTTCTCCCTTTTTCCGATCATTCTTCCACGTGTTAAGTCGTCCAGATGATTTCTTCAAGCCATATTTTACGAAAGATCTCACTTGCACTTGCAGCGAAAGTCTTTAATTACACCACCGTTCTTCCTTTTATTATAGTTTTGAGCTGCGCGCGTCAAACGCAGACGTTTTGCGTACACTCACGTAGCTTATGACGTTTTGTTCCTGACATTTGCATACGCATAACCTTCATACTGAATAGCGAGTTCATTGTAGTGATCGCAATAACCCCTTTCCTCAATTGGACGACTATCTGCTTAAAATTTACATTGTTGCTTAAGTCTTGCACACTAGTGCACACACACACACACACACACACACACACACATATATATATATATATATATATATATGTAACTGTTCCTTGTAATATGAGCTGAAACCTATTATTAATTTAGGGCAAAGGTGGAAAAAGAACGACCTGTTAAGAGGCTTTTCTTATGACCTACCAAAACATTAAGGAAAACTGCTTTGAATCAAGATTTCCTTCCCTTGCGCGAAATCATTCAAAGCAAAACTAGCTTTTCTTGCAAGAAAATTAGAGGTGAAAGAAATTATTCCCTTTGTTTTAGGAAAATAAAAAGCGCCTGAAAATGTTGCTGCTAAGAATAGAGATCCTCTGTAAAATTTGAAGGATGAGGTCATGAAAAGAATTCAGGAATTTACGAAAATTGGGTCTAAATTCAATTCTTTCTTATCTCATCTCTGCTGATATGGACACAGCACTTGAGGAACTTCAGGCTGAACTTATTGACTAGGCGTCAGATTAAACAGTGAAAGAAATGTTTAATTTGTCGACTTTTACAATTTTTGACAGCTGAAGAATTTCCATGTATGAAAAGATTTGCTGGGAAGAGTTTCATTATATTTGTGAACAAAACGGTTCTTTCTTGAAGAGCAACAAGAGTAAATTTTGTTGCTCTTTGATAGATTTTAAATAGCAGGCTGTGATGACAATCTCAACAAGATATAGCTGGTAGCTATAAATAATATGAAATTAATATAAAAATAAATAGAATAAAACTGCCAATATTTAATTTTAATTTATATTTATTGATTTTTACGGTTCAATTTATATGTTTTCTGAAATGGAAAGTTCTCTAGTGAATGCAATCATTTTAAAAGTGACCCCCAAATAATTATCCACTTAGATCTAGAGTGAATACCTAATTAAAGTTATTTGTGTAAATATCTGATGCATATTTAAATTTTAATCTCCTTTTCCTAATTTTAACTGTTCCATGCCATTTTAGAATACAGGAATTAAAAGAAAGTATTCATTAATATTGAATGCCTGCAGATCACCTACTGGTTTGATTTAGTTTTCATTAACGGCTCTCTAGAAGCAACACTAGGTCTATTGGCGACGGACCTCGTAATTTTGATCCTCGGTCAAGTGACGAAGACGACACCAGAGCTAACACACCCACCTAACTACCATACCACGCCAGTGGGAGGTATTTGGGCCCCGACAGATTTAATGTGCATCAGCCCCGGCTACACGGCGGGTCTTTAGCTGCTAAGGATCGAACCCAAGACCGAACGAAAACTGCCGGACATGAATTCAAAACCATGACCACTAGGCTACCGCGAGCCAGATTACCTACTCATAAACCTTCATAAATTTATTAAAAACGCAGTATCAATCCATGTGTAGGAAAACGATTTAAGAATAATGTACGAATTCTAATAAATGTCAAAGATTAATGACCTAAACCGATAAATGTGTTTTTAATACATGGAAACGGGTACTGTGAAAAATGTTCCCCGTCCGCCTCTCTTTAATTACATTTATAATGTAGTCTTATTATAAGGCTCAATTAAGGATTCGTTTATTTGAATTCATGTCGCGTCAAAGCCGACATGTACTGACCACGTTATTCTGCAATTTAACTGCGACAAACTTCGCAATTTTAAAAATCATTCAGAAGATAAACACTATAATATTTTGAAAAATTCGTCTATAATTAGAAATTTTAATTAAGTAGGTAATGTATCGAAATATATCGTCTTAATGTCAACTAATTTAATTGTAGATACCACATTTCACCCAGAAAATAAGATCAAAAATAAAATACCTTTAACATGATTTTTCAGAAAACTCTCGTGGCCGCAGTGGACTAGTGATCATGGTCTCAAATTCGCAACCAGTGGTACACACCGAGCAGTGAGTTGGAACCTTGATGCCATGAAATACACGCCGTGTAGTAGGGACTGGTTCACGTTAAACCATTTGAGGCCAAAAGTCCTCCCATAGGCAAGGTGTGGAAGTTAGGTGGGTGTGTTAGCTGAGGTGTCGTCTTCGTCATTTGACTTAGGTTCAAAATTATGTGGTGAGTCACTTACAGAACACGTTTTGCTTCTAGAGCAACGTTAAAAAATCAATCAATAAATGACAAAACTCTCAATGTATGTCCTACTCCCAAAATATGACTAAGCTCTAGTACTGATCGTCATCCAGTCGAACGCCCCACTAATTGTCGACACAAAAATAAAATAAATTAATCACGAGGGTCTGTGACCAATAAAGAACAAACAGTTATGGAATTCTGTTATTGTTCCAAATTATATGAAGAACTTTTTTGGAGAAAAAAATAGATCAAATAACAATTTAGTAGGTGTTATTACAATAAATAAGCAATGTGGAGTCTCGGCTGCGAAATGTTGCTACATGTGTGAGGGGAATCATGGGATAAAATATCGGGAAGTTGCTTTGCCAAAACTATGCGAGAATGCAATATGTTGCTGTGTTTTTTGAGTAAGTACCGTTTGAATCTCGACAAACAAGTGCAGTTTTTCTGCTATTTAATTTTTATAAGTACAACTGTACCTTAATATCTATAATTTTCACAACTATTAATGCACTTATCAAAACGTGCTAGTAGTTTCTGGATTTCGTCCTCACAGAAATCTACCACATGGGTTAACAACTGCACCACGGTCTTTTTGAAATTATCTTTCTCGTCATAGCGCTGACTGCCTAAATACTTTTTCAAATGAAGGGACAAGTGTTAGACGCTGGGCGCCAGATCAGGATTATACTGAGAATAATCGTGATATCCCAAGCCATATGGTGCGTTGAGATCTTGAGTTTGGTGAGCCACGTGCGGATAGGAATTGTCATACAGCGAAACAATCCCTTTACTTAGCATGTCCCGCCTTAATAGAGGAGATAGTTATGTTTATTTACGCATTACTAGTATCATACCTAAAGTCTTAGGGTCATGAGAAAAATCCATAGAGACTAAGTCATAGGTATAGCCGATGTTATCTAACTGTACAGACGACTACTGTTGATGCTGCTACAAGAGATTTCAGTTACAATAATACATTTATGGATCTTTTTCGTTTTCTTGAACTTTTAAATTGCTCCAGAAAATTTTCGAATATAAAATTGTCAATGATTAGGTAACACAAATTAGGTATTTTCTTCCCTGTGTCGTTTCCTCTAAGCACACTCCCTACGGGGAAAAGTTTGTGAATTGTGAACATAAAATTCTAATGTATTATTATGTATGTAGTTCTAGAATAGTGAATGGATCAAAAATGAGAGGTGTTAAAGATTCGTAAAATATTACTGCAATATCCAGATGAAACGACGCGATGCTTACCTTTTTAGAAATTTTAATAACTTAATTCTTCAGCGAGAGTGTTATTTTTTCTTAAGTGTACTTAAATTTATTCCACATTATGTCAGTATGTCTTGGTGCTACCCTCACATAGAATACTACAACTTGTTGAGTTTTAAGAAATTGTTGAGTTTATGTTCTTTCCCTTGAACGAATCTGCATGCTTTATGGACTTGAAATGAGAACTAATAGCAAATACTTTTTTCCCTAGTTGAAATTCCATTCATATAAATTTGAATAGCCTTTATTTTATGTCTCTTATTGACTCTTTCTGGACCCGTCATCTCCCCTCTCCTTTCTATTGTAAATCTACATTGGATCTTTCGAAACGTGGACACGATTCCACTTGCGTTACAGTAACGAACTCGACGTAGTTGTTCTTTCTCCCCTTTCAGAATGAATCGATTCATCTTGGTACTTTTCCAGCAATAGATCCCGTCCGTTTCGGTATAACATTTTGCTGGATATATTTTAATTAAGATGGAAGTGGAAAAGCTTTTAAAATGGTGTCTCAGAGACATATCATGTAAGCAATTTTAAGTTTAGAGAAATTTCTCGTGTTTGAGGAATTAGAAATGAAGCAGTAGCTTGAGAATTTGAAGCAGATAAGCGATACATTCAATTTTCCAAAACTAAAAAAGAGCATGAAAATAGGCTATAATGGAAACGAGCCGAAAGATGTGGTACTATAAGGTGACTAAATCATGTGGACGATTTTACAAAAAGGATAAAAGAGCAACGAGGTAAAGGAATAGCAATTTCGTTTATAAAATGCGTTTATAAGAAAAATTATTAATCAACAAATGAGCATAAACAATATTTCAAAGGAGGGCCTTGCTGATGTAGCAGATTTATGAAAAAAAATTACGTACAAGAACGACAATCGGGCAACAATTTCCAGTAGACTGTCAGGATAAAAAACATCCTTTTTAAAATATCTGACAAGATTATTGACAAGAAAAAGATCACAGATCTGTATCTTTCATAAATATTAATGAAACATTATTAGCTTTTGATTCTCCTGAAAACATTGTTTTAGTTCAAACTGCAGCAAAACGTGTATCCGTCGTTATGACGGGGTATAAAAGAAGTTTATTTACATATGTGCTAGCTTGTGCAATCCAACAGTTACAGGCTAAAGCTAATGATCATTTTTAAAAGGAAAACTATTTCAAAGGGTAATTTTTCTAATGGTGTAATTATTTGTGTAAATGAGAATGGATGACATTAGTGACTACAAAAAGTTTGGCAGTGTTGTAAGGGTATTTTTTCTAAATAAGTGTATTGTTGGTGATGAATTCTATGCGTTCTCATTTACTTGCTTCAGTGAAAATCAGAAGTCAAACGTTGTCTATAATCTTTGCAATAATTCCTGATGACTTGACAAAAATTTCGTAACTTCAACATTTCTTAGTTAATAAATCCTTCTTAGTTGACGTCTGAAAGTGGTAGGAGTGTTGATTGCGTGAAGAATTATACACTTATACCAAAAGCGGTAAAATATTTCTTATGGGGATGTTGCAAAATTGGTAGGAAGAGCTTGAAAATTGGTGAAGAAATCGTCATTAATATCAGGATTAAAAGAAGTTTTAATTATATTCCCCGATAAAGCGATTGTGAAGCAAGAAGTTGAATGTGACGATTTTGCAGATTTAGACTAGGTAAATCTTTTTAATTTAGAAAGTGAAGAATTATATTTTGATGGTTTGATATGAGGTATAGATAGCTATAGTTACTTTTGTTAATAAAAGCAAAATAAAAAAATGTATTCTGTCATTAAATCTAATAATTCGTGGTTGCGATATTTGTTCTCACATCGTGTGAGTATTGCGTATATTGTGACTTGTGTGTATTTTGTGGTTAAATATAAGTATTTTCGTGAACGTATAAATATGTTTTTCAACATTATTTGTTTACAATTTATTTTTGCAGCAATTTATCTATTAAGCGGCATTTACGCTGATGTGACCTTTCTTTCGGAAGTTACGGCAATATGTGAATACTTGAATCGGATCCCCAGGTTAGAAGTCTGCTTGAATCTTATCTATTTATTAAAAGTCTACCGAGTTTAAAGTATGGAACATAAGTTAATATATCTTTCTCACTATATTTAGTGAAAATACTGTCTATTTCTGCTGAAATTTTAAATAAAAGCATAGCAATATGTTATACTAGAGTTGCAAGGAAATATTAGTGTTACAACTTTTGAGGGAGACACAGAACGTATCAATAAGTTATGTCTTCACCCCTGACCGAATTGCAATCTTTGCAGCAATTTTCCATACTGTGGATTATGTTATCCAAAAATACGTGCGGTAACAAAGTGTATTCAAGACGAGTAGTGTTTTTATGCTTCTGGAGAGTGTTAGGAAGGGGGTTGCGAGATGCGAGTTAGCATTCCAAGTTCATTCCACACATGTTCTATCTGACTCAAATCCAGAGAGTATGCTGCGAATTATTCCATCCGCTATATTTTATCGCCATCAAGATAATCAGTCACTTTTGCAGCAATATTAGGAATTTCATTATCATCCATAAAGAGGTGAATTACCGATTGCGCACCGAAAGATCTTGACATGTAGATCAAGAACCTCAACTATGTATAATACAGAATTTACTGTTGCACTGGAAAATTGTGCAAGTCAATGATGTTCACTCATACCGTGATTTCACGACCATTGTATTGATACCTTTCAATGATATTTGCAGTCTAATTGAATGTTCTTCTTCCTCCATATTGTAATACGTCTAAACTCACTCTTCAAACAAAAGCGAGATTTATTGGTAAAGAGAACTCGGTTCCACTCCTAGGTACTCCATTCACGATGCTCTCTAAACCAATGTGACTAGGTGTATTTCTCTGCCGGAGTTTTTGGAATGGAACTCATGGGTTTCCTTTCATACAATCCTTTTTTATGCAGTCTATTAGTCACAGGAAAATCTGGATGGTGAGTTCCTGTTACTGCAGCGAACTCTTTTGTAATCTAAACTGACGTCAGTTACCTGTTTCTTTTATCAATCATTAATAAATAACGTTCCTGAGAATCTGATGTGGCACGTTTATCTTTACATAGTTTCTAGATTCTTTATAGGATGGTTTTGGCTATTTTTAAATCTTTGCAACCCCTTGACAGAGTCTGTCCTTTTATTCTCCCCATCGCACTCCATTTATCGCAATGTGTTTAATGTATTCAGGATGACATATTCCTTCCTCAATGAGTGAACATTTAATCCAAGTACTCGTACAATCCTTGTTATTTGACTTCAAAGCACTCACGTGAATTCCTTTTCCGGTTTGCCGAAAGAACTGGCTTATAAATTTGCCTATTTTTCTGTAGGGATGTGGAACCCAAATGAACAACGTGATATTGTTGACTTTGAATCATCAAAAATCACCTTTTATTTAAGCTCACTTACTATTAGAAATAACAAAAAGCACCTTATCATGGTTGTTTCTTTGATTATTTTCCGCAGTATATTTAAATTATATTAACAATGATTTTTAAAGAATCGAAGAAACTCCTTAACTATTTTGAGCTGTTCGTTATTGTTTATTTATAGCTAATATCCTAAGAAGGTATTTCGTCGCAAAGAAGCTACTAAAAACAAGAAATTTTTCGATCATTTATTATTTTTTTCAATTATATTTATAACACATTTGCTACATTAAAAAGAAAACTAGTATTGAAATTTGTTGCGAGTAATTGTAACATTCCATTGTTTTTTGATTTATTGGTATTTACAACTGAAGTTTTTTGCTCCACTTCGTATTCAAAAAATTAAATATTAGTAATGTCTGGCAACAATGATTCATTATCTTCACCGACGTAGTGGTAGAATCTCAATAAGTCATTTTCGTTAGATTTAATTTGTAGGCATTCATCATTTTGACAGCCGTGAAGTTCGTGGTTTTTGCCAAATTTTTCAGCAAATTTTTAAAAAGATATTAATTACAGAAAAAATTTTACTTTTCGTGAATCGGAAAATAAATAATTTTTGAAAGCTCATTCATATTATATATATTTTTAAGAAAATATAATCTTACATTTAGAATCGAACTATTCAAAAAAGATAAGACAGTACACAAACCTCTCCAATCTCGTGTGGGTGTAACGAATGAAAACATTCCAACACGAAGGATAACGACAAACGCGCCTTAATCACAAATATTCAGAACAGAACAACGCACAGGTAGTAAAACTTGGACATATTTATAGTACAATAAGAAAACACAACACTTGTTCAGACTAGTCACACAACAGGAATAGCTCTTGAAATGACAGTCACAGGACTTTCAATAACATTCAGCTTTTCAGCTTACTAGTTCGTATATAGGTAGAGTTTTTGAAGTAATACTTCACATGGATTCCGACAGCTTATGACAGACACAGGTCCCTTCACGCTCGGCAAATTATGACAGATTCACTTGGTCGATTTCGAATAGATTCGCTCCGCCTTCATTTATCTCCGTGTTTATATAGGTTCCCTCCAGGTTAATGCCATAGCCAAAATTCAGAAAAAGCCTGTAATTTTCCTCCGGGTCGAGATATCGCCAAGATTCTAGTAATTTCTATAATTTTGATTTTACTGCTAAAGTCGCCAAATTTCTTATTATGTCGCCAAAAGTGTTACCAAGTTTAAGGGGTCATTTCTTAAGCTCCCCTTGTCTGTCTGATTAAATACCAGCAAATATTTCTTAATCTTTCTAAGAGCAATGTTGCAAAAAAGAGCCATAATAATATTATAATTACTTCTATTACTATTATTTGGAGCACAAGCGTTCTGTTTTGTGTTTGACGAATAGCAGTTTCTTTTTTAGAACAACCGAAGGTAGATGTCTAAAGTTTTAAGTTCCCCTTACCTTAGAAACAATGGCACGTAGTTTGACGCTGTAGCATTCCTGAAAGGTTGCATCCATATGTATAATGTTCTAATAAGACATTCCTCAGAATTGGGGAGTGATGGATACTTTTACTGCCAAATAACATGCATATATATATGATGATGTCCGACATATCCATACTTTATAAATTCCAGAGGAAACACAGAGCTGCCTTTAATTTTTGATTTATCCCGTATATATTACAATGTGATAACAATATATAGATAAGATAAACTGTTATTGAAATATATCTTCTCTCTTTTGTTAATCGTGGTAAAGTTGTCTGAATGAAAGCAATCCACGGTATTAAAAAAAAGTTCAGAAAACTGTCTTTTTTTTCATTTTAATAATTTAATGTAAGCAAAATTAACTATTTGCAGTTATATATTTGAGGTTTGAAATAAATAGCAAAATTCAAATAATAATTTTTATTTCCTTTTTTACATTATGTAGAATATGACATAAAATTTGTTCTAATATCATTTAGTACACTATAAAAAGAAAAGGAAAAAAAGATGCAAATTGTGATTATTTTATAAACTCTCACAACAATATTTTCGTCTGGCAGACTGTGTTTCATAAATCACAATTAAATAAAGATAACTGAAAATTTTTAACTTTACAATACATATAACTGCTTTTTATGTAAAATGCCATTTTCAAAACATAAAATATAAGATAATGAAGCAATAACACCCATCACTTGGAAAATTCTTAACTATCTTGCAAATATCGTCATTTTACCTATTTCGCCTAGAATTATAGTAAGAATGATCTATTACTTATTTTGATAAAAATTTAGGTTTCAAAAAACATACGTTCATGGGCAACGAAAGAGACAACAATTCTCTGACTTCATCAATATCTTTCAATATAACTAATGAAAATAAAAATTCAACAATGATATTTTATAAACACTTCACAATTTAGTTATTACTGATTGTTTTCCATGGAGGAGATTGGATCCTATTTTATCCCCCACCTTTACAACAGAAAACATAAAGGACTCAGAAAGGTGCTAGAAGTACCAAATTAACCATTTTTGTAATGGAATCCTGTGAGACCTTACTTTTAGCGGGATATAATCAATATGACGTGAGGTAATATAAGATAGCGAGGTATTTGTTTGAGTACAAACATTCAGCATTTCGAAGTGCACTTTCGTATCTACGAAATCATATACCTGCCAGACTTAATTATTCGAAATGTAAAATGTCCAGTTTTATCCCCTTTTTTAGTGATAGTAAAGAAAACCGAATTGACCATTTTGGTAATGCAGGCCTATAAGACTCTACTTTTAGCGGGATTTGGAATTTTTTATCGATGTAGTGTAATATAAAATGGTCATCAAAGTACATGTTTGAGTACAAATATCCAGCGTTTCGAAGTTCAATTTCTTGTCCTGGAA